>JASKGO010005295.1:0-20821 GCA_030556065.1 Holobus sp. GC000080
TAAAAACTACGATTTATTACTTGCTAAAATTTGAAATTGTCACTCCCATTCTTTTCCCCATCATCCTTCTTATCATTTACTCACAATATTTTTCATTCACTCTATGCAACATATTCAACTTAAAAGTAATAAATTAAATAAATAAATTAAATATATAGCACTCGCTAAATAAAATAGAAATTTGCTCATTGTATGTTACAAATTTGGGAGACAAATTCTTCCACATTTTCATTGTCTGCTATTTTCTTTTCAGAGAACTGTAAATGATGTTTTAACAATCTAGTCCTTTTAAATAAATGTATACTGTAGCCTATAAATTTGGAATATTGAGATGAACATTTACCAATGTATGTATATATGTTTATGTATAAGAAACGTGCAGCGTATCACTTGAGTGCTAATATACAGGGTGTTTCATGAGACCGGGAGGGCATCGTTATGTGGAGAACTTATTATTACTTACTTACTTAATTTAAGCAAATGCCTCATTTTCGGAAAATAATTTCAACGTATGTTATTTCCGGTTATACCGGAAATCGCTACTCACATTTTTTTTTTTTTTAATGGAACAACCTAATTTTTAATTTATATTTTGATTCTTCAATAAAAATTAAGACAAGTTAATTAAAAAAAAAAAAAACTCTATGATAGTTACTTTTTGAAATATCGTCGACTTCCGGTTCTTTTTGATAAAATTTGTGTCTCGGTAAAAAATCAGAACTTTCTTATTTTAAAAGATAATTTAATGATTCTTTTTGTGAATTATTACCGAAATGCAAAAATGTTATAATGGTAGCAGATTATTTCTTTCAGAAATTGATTACTTAGAAAATCCTTTTATCTTTTTTCTTTGGTTTTGTATTATTTTAAAAGTACAGATGGTGTATTGAGAGGTGGGACGCTATTTTTCTTTGAAAAAATTATTACTAATTCTTGAAATTTGAGTTATCGCTGAAATTTATCGTGTTTACTTTTTGTATTTCACTATCAATAAAGTTCAATTAAATTCAATTTCTTTGAGTAAATTGTTTTTTTTGTAAAGCGAAAGTCGATTAATCCATTTCTTACGGTCGCTTCAATTTGGCAATAGAAAATTTTATCAAAGTTACTTTAAATAATAACGTTTATTAGTTTATTTGAATAAAATTCTTGACAATTTATTTTCCCTGAAAAATTCTTTAAAAAGAAAAAAAAATTTCGATAAGTTAATTTAGGCAAACAGGTTATATTTTCCTATTAATTAATATTATCTCCGATAAAAAAGATCGTATTTTTTCTGTTTATGAAAAAGATACTTCATTTCCGTTATTGATAAAAAAAAAATCAAAGTTATAAAATGAAATATAAAAAATATGCATTTTCTGAAATACTTTAACTACATTTTTTTAAATATAAATTATTATAAATAACATATAAAATAAATAAATAATAAATTTAAAATTACTTTTATCTCTATTAAAATTTTTAAACTTTAATTTCAATGTAAATGGAATTAGTTTCCAATTATTTTATGAAATTAAGAGAACAATCATATATTCTGAGGAAATAAAAAATCAAGTCTTGTTTTCTAAAAAAAAAAAAAAAAATCATAACGACAATTTCAAAATTCAAATGAGAATATCGACAAGCAATAATCATTTGATTGGAATAGTGTGAAATACGAATACCAATTTATCCTCAGTGGATAATAATAGGATGTCGGAGAAAAAAGAGAAAGAATCAAAGGAATCAGGTTTGAACAAAAGCTATGAATCCTCGGCGAGCGATTTTGTCGAAGAGGAAGTGGACAAAGATGTTGAAATGTTAATGGGTGCTAAGAAGGCAATAGCCAGCGCTTCCAAAAAGGGAAGAAACAACGTTTCCAATATAAGTCCGATGGAAACGACGAGAGAAAAAATAGTTAATATATATAAATATTCACAATAATATATTAAAAAAAATAATAATCTTAAATTTAATCCTTCAGAATAAATACAAAGAGCTCAGATCGCAACGACTTGCAATGCTTCAGATGAACCATCGGCACGTAATTGACATGGTCGCTACACTTTTGAATCTCGACTCCAATGAAGTTATGGAAGGAGTGATCGATAGCGAAGAACATTGTAAAATTTTCGACAAATTTTTCTTAAAAAGCTCGGGCAAAATGGCTGTATTGTTTTATTATCATTTGGCACCCGTGCCTCCCATAGGTAATTACCCAAAAATGAAATTCATTTCTGAAACGGTTTAAATCGTTTGGTTTTTATCGATTGCGTTCTCTTTAAGAATCTGGAAGATATACTTTACCGGTTCCTAGTTTGAAAGGAAAAACGTGCAAAAGAATATTTGTTTCTGATGGCATAAAACCTGGTTTGACCGATCAGGCTGTTTTGGTCTATAAAGTCGAACAGAAGGATTTAGAAAACTATAAATTGGGCGAAGTAAGATCAACTGTTAAAATTGAATTCTTTGTTGTTTTCTAAAACTATTATTTTATTTTTATTCGTTTGAAGTACTATTAAATTATTTCTATGTCAAAATATCATACTCACTTTTAGTAAGTAATTCAATTCAAGAATGTAACGTAATTGAAACCATTTGTTAAATATTCATTTTTGATTGCATTTTTTTCTTTAGATTTTTTTGTTTAATAAAAAAATTGCTATTTTTAATAAATCAGTAGTAGTAACAAAAATTCTTTATTTAATTCCAAAGAAAATCATGCAAAATTACCTTTCTGTACCAACTGCGTAAACCACAATAAACAGAAAATGTTAAAAGGAACTGATTATACATTAGAAAAATTATAATTATTAACTTTTCAAGAAAAGCACCTAATTTTAAAATTTACAACGATAAAAATTACAATAAGACTTTCACTCTTTTCTAAACTACGAGTAGTTTTCGTATAATTCTCGTCTTTCAATATTTTATTTCTAATTTCTTACCATACCTAATATTGTAATATGATAATTACCCTTAAATTATTACTTTAGGAAGTTTTCTTCTCCAAACTGAATGTGAAAGAGCATAACGGCAATTTGCTATCAGCAATTTTTCAATTGTTAAAAAGTGTCATTCATCCCAATGTAGAGAAAAACAAAGAATGGGGAGAGCTGTTGAAATCAGAATATGGAATGAGGATCAAAAAGGACTTTCTTGGAGACTTCAATCAGTTTTACCAATTCTTAAATAGTAACGTTTTCTGCAATTAAATAATCATAAATAAACTGAGAGAAGTATTCCTGCAGGCGCAAGAATTGACTTAGAAGGAATTGTGAAATTCAACTACAACGTTGAATTATTCAAAGAAAATATAGATCCTCCAGATGCACTCGAAGTGACAGCAACCAAAATTGAGCTAGTGAGACATGTGGAAACAACTGTACGATCTTGGGCCAAAGTTATGGAACGAGTTAAATATTCATTGAGAATTGCCATGGAATGAAAGGTTCAATTAATAAAATTTTGTAGGTGCTAACGCAGTTTCAACAATTGCGAAGAGAGAATGAATTTGTCGGGCCAACAGTTGAAATAGAATACTGGCGTCGACAATTGGCCAAATTCACCAGTATTATGGCGTTTCTAAAATCGAACGTTTGCAATAAACACATTCAAGTTTTGACACGAGCCAAGTCCAAATATCTAAAGGTTAAAGATATTGTTTTTCAAGTCCACATTTAAAATTTTTGGCTTTAGAAATGGTATATGCATGATAATGCTGTTACTGATGCCCGTAACGAATGCCAGGATAACGTTAGATATTTGTACGCCCTCGAACAATATTGGCAGCCTTTATATCAATGCGACCCATCTCAGATTCCCGATCATTTACCAGCCCTTTTATATGCTATACGAATGGTTTATACCACATCCAGATACTACAACAATACATTCAGCGTTACTGCTATTTTGGTTAAGGTGTCCAACCAAATGATATCCGTTTGCCGGTCATATTTAAGTTGCGACGGAAAAACAACCATTTGGAAGCAGCCAATGAAAGAAATCACAAACAAGTTTAAAGTATCCTTCAAGTCAATCCCTGATTTTCTAATTTAATTATTTAAAAATGCTTACTTATAGATTTGTCTAGATTTATATCTTCAATATTACCAGTGCTTCAAGCACGTTCTAGCAAAAATGGAAGAAGAAGGTGAACAGCCATTCGAATGTTCGGAAATGTATGTGTTTGGCAAATTCGAAACATTCAAGAAGCGCATCGAACAAATAATGGATGTTTTGAACATTACCACCAAATATTCGGTTTTGTCTTTTAGTACAATCGAAGGCATTGATGAATTTGCCAATAGATTCAAACAATATTACCTGACGATATCATCAAAAACCTATGATGTTTTGAATCATCGATTGGAAATCTTTCACGAAGATTATGATCAATTCAAACAAAATATCGTGGATACCGAATACGATCTCGAGGAGTTTGTGGGATCTACTCTAAATCACTATTCTGACGTTGACAACATTTTGAACTGTTTAAAAAGGTTCGAAAAGTTGAACTTACAGTGTCTGCATTTAGATGAACGATATCTGGAAACATTGAAACTGTTTCAAAATGAAATTGAAGAGATAAGAGATCGGTACAATGAGGGAAGACAACATCCGCCATTACCGAAAAATGTTCCACCAGTTTCCGGTCGTATTATGTGGATTCGACAACTTTACAAGCGCATAGAAAATCCCATGCAAATTTTTAATACAAAGTCACGAGTGATGAGACACAGAAAGGCGCAAAAATGTATTCAAATGTACAATTCTTTAGCGACGGTGTTTGTCCATTATGAGCAAATATATCACGCAGCCTGGTTTGATTATTTGTATCAAGTGAGAAGCAGTTTGGGTGCTCCAATTTTAATGAAACATCCGAAAACCGGAAGGTTTCATGCCAATTTTGACCCGTACATTATTGAAGCTATAAGGGAATCAGAATATATGAACAAATTAGATCTGCGTAAGTTTTGAAAATATCACAAAAGGGTTCAAAAATCATAATACTTTGTTTTTAGCTGTTCCCGATGCTGGTCAGATTTTGGTTTTTTGCAAAGATAAATTGATGGAGTCTTATGAAATGATTAAAAATTTAATTACACGACATGATTTTATTAAAGGAAATATTCCAAAAATTTTCGTACCTTTGATGAAGTTGTTCCTGATCAAAATGGAAAACATATTTATGCCAGGATTTTCCACAATCACTTGGACATCCTTGAAAATTCCCGAATTCTGTGAACAAATAAGTACGTTTTTGGATGAAATTGAAGTATTTGTTAAAGAGGTATGTTTGAAATATTACAAGCTTTCTATGTTCATTTTATAAATTATTAAAAGGTATCAGATATAAAAGAAGCAAGAATTGATGAAATTTTGGATAATATAAGTCAAATTAGTTTGGTAATTATACCGGAAGCTCCTATTACTCCTCAAGAATTTTTAGCAATCAATATTGAATATCGCAACCAAATTGGTGAGATTTTCTTTTTCTTTGTTATTCTTTAAAATTATTTACTTCATAATTAATTAGCACGCTTCAAATACTTTTTCTTCTTCTGGAATAACGTTCAATATTTGATCTAAGAATTGAGCACATCAAATTAAGACCACAATATTTTTAGTGAAAGAAATCGAATTAAAATCGGGAACAGCGGAAAAAGCTGTTGTTGAACTAATAAACAAATTTATGGATACAATAGATGATCCGAATCTTCAAGAGGGTAAATACGATTGGTTAGATCCAGATAAAATAGGAAGACAAGTAGGATCATCATCAAAATTAGTGATGGTGACCGAAGAAACCGTCTTTAAAGAAATCGATCGCAATCAACACATCGATTTGGCTTCAATACACGCAGATTGCGTTGAAATGTTTGCATTTTTCAATATGAACATTACAGACGCTTTAGTGAAGTGCACAAAAAGTTCCTTGGAACAAATTAAGAAAAGAGCAGCGTCCTCTAATATTGAAGACATCATATCTTGTTTGCCTATCATGAAAACCTACATGGAACTTCAGATTCCACTCAATTCTATCGTTCCAAGTTTGGACGAAATTCAACAGTATTTTGCTCAAGTGCTGAACAACATTGTTGGCACACATAAAGATATTGTTCAATGGGGACAACGGTATATCACTGAAAAATTCAAAAAGAGACACTTTCAAATTGTCGAAGTTGTCGAAGAGGAGAATCATACTGCAGCAGGACTTAGCAATTATTATAAGACTGTTTCGGAGCATAAAGAAATCGTGCGAATCTTTATGGGATTGCAAGGATCAATGTATTTACTCAAACCGGATGTAGTGAAGTTGCTAGAAGTATGTTGTTGAAATTGAAGATATATATTCGAATTTTATCTATTATCTATTTTAGAACTATTTAAATTATGCATACTTATGGGCTGAAGATAGAAATGAACAAATTGTAAAGTACTGTGATTCGAATCCACAAGTTGCTGAAATTTCGGAAATGTTCAAAAGTTATGATAATCGAGCTGATGCCATAAAGAATTTACCAGATTTTCATAATATTGGAGCAGTTCAGGTGATAATGGGTGAGTATTGATAAAAATCCAGATTGCAAATCTCTTTATAAGTTTCTTGGTAAAATTAGAACGATATAAATTGGCTTTATTGGTGGAATCAAATGCTTGGAAGTACATTTTGGGAAAAAATTTAATGCAAATTTACAAAGATAAACTGACCGTGATGGTTGACTTCATCAAACTTCAAGATAAAGTCTTGGTGAAACCCATTAAAGATTTAGATGATTGCAGGTAGGAATTGCGCAAACATTATTTAATTATTGACTATTGAGAAATTTCATAAATTAATTTCTTTATAGAGTTGCTATGGCTTGTTTGGAAAGAATACGAGAAAACTTTATTGATATGGACATGGGATTAGAAACAATGGAAGCTGCTTATACCACATTTCTAAGATATGCCATCGACGTCCCCAAAGAAGATATAGAACGCATTGATAACTTAAGAAGTAACTTCACTTCGATGGTTGAAAAGGTAATCCTTTTTTAATTTTGTTGTTATTGCTTTCTAGCTCACTTATATTTTAGTCGAAAATGGTTCAAGAACAAATTTGTTTGGTCCAAGGGCCGCTTCAAGATGAATTGACTGCCGGCGTTATGACATTTGCTCAAGAAGTTTTGGATTTCGATGAAGATTTCGAAAACAATGGTCCAATGGTTCCCGGACTTGAAGCTCGTGAAGCCAGTGACAGAGTTTTAATTTTTCAAACTCGTTTCGATGAATTATTTCGCAAATATGAAATGTATAGCAGCGGAGAGCGTTTGTTTGGCTTGGATGTCAATGATTATCCGATGTTACATAAACGCAAAAAGGAGTTTAATCTTCTTAACAAACTGTATGGTTTGTACATCACTGTTAATGCAAGTATTGATGGATATTTTGACTTACTTTGGGTGGACGTGGATATTGAATCAATCATGGCTGAATTACAAGACTTCCAAAATAGGTTTGTGTGTATAATAAATTGTTTAAATATTTATATGATTATTTGAATATATGAAAAGATTGATGTTATCGTTTATTATGGTAAATCATAGTTACGCTAATATTTTTATTAGTTATAGTATAGTTATTAGTTATTATTTGATGTAAATCCTCTATGAACTAAGTATTTTTTAATATATTACTACTTCTACTACTACTTACTAATTAAATCCGTACGTAATTTGTTTTTTTTTTGCAGATGCCGCAAATTGCCCAAAGCCATGCGCGATTGGCCAGCTTATTTGGATCTGAAAAAGAAAATCGATGACTTCAATGAAACGTGCCCTCTTTTAGAGCTAATGGCTGATAAAGCTATGAAAGAAAGACACTGGAAGCAACTCTCAACTGTAACTCATTATCAATTTGAAATCGAGTCTCCCACATTCTTTCTAAAAGATGTTATGGCTGCTCCTTTACTCAAATATAAGGACGATGTTGAAGTATAATAATTGTTAAAAAATATTGCCCATTTTCCTTTAATTTTGCAATTTTAAATCTTAGGACATTTGTATAAGTGCTGTAAAAGAGAAAGACATCGAAGCGAAATTGAAACAAGTGATTGCCGATTGGGCAGTCGTTGAATTATCGTTTTCTCAGTTTAAAACTCGCGGCGAGCTCTTGCTGAAAGGACAAGACACGGGAGAAATTATAGCCGCACTGGAGGACAGTTTAATGATAATGAACTCTTTACTCAGCAATAGGTATAATGCGCCATTTAAAAAGGAAATCCAGCTCTGGGTCACCAAATTGGTGAATACATCAGAAGTTTTGGAGAAATGGATGCAAGTGCAAAACTTGTGGATTTACTTGGAAGCTGTTTTTGTTGGAGGCGATATTGCTAAGCAATTACCAGCAGAAGCAAAGAGATTCCATGTAATTATTCAAGTAATTTCTCTATGTTGAGTTGTGTTCATATTTTTGATTGCAGTCAATTGATAAATCGTGGGTGAAAATAATGCAGAGAGCTCACGAAATACCAAATGCTGTAGAATGTTGCACTTTTGATGAAACAATGTTAACGCTTTTGCCATATCTATTGGAACAACTAGAAACTTGTCAAAAGAGTTTGACCGGTTATTTGGAGTCCAAAAGATTGTGCTTTCCAAGATTTTTCTTCATTTCCGATCCGGTGTTGTTGGAAATTTTGGGCCAAAGTTCCGATCCACAATCTATTCAAACTCATCTTTTAAGTCTTTTTGATGCTGTTTATAGGGTATGATGGTAACTCTTTTTTGAATTGTCTTTTTAACTATAGAAAAAATAGGTTGATTTCGATCCTGATAAACCTGATGTGATTCTTGGAATGAGATCCGATTTGGATGAAGTAATTCCTTTTGAAAAATCAGTAACTTGTACAGGAGGAGTTGAAAATTGGTTAAATACTTTATTGTCAACTGTTAAAGAAACTGTGAAAAATATGATTGCAATGCAGTGTCAATGTTTTGTAGATCCCGATTATGACTTTATTAAAGGATTTGTTCAATATCCTGGCCAGGTATAATAAACATAATCAAAAGGTTATAATTCGTTACATGAAAATGTTTGATAGGCTGGTTTAGTTGGCATTCAAGTGCTTTGGACTAAGGAAGCAGAACATGCTCTGAAAAAACAAAAGTTCGATAAATGTATCATGAAACAAACCAACAAAAGATTCTTAGATTTATTGAATGACCTAATCGATTTAACATCGAAAGATTTAACTAAACTGGAGCGAATCAGGTTCGAAACTATGGTCACAATTCACGTTCACCAAAGAGATATTTTTGATGACATCGTTCGATTGCGTATAAAAAACATCATGGATTTTGAATGGCAAAAACAAGCTAGATTTTATTACATGGAGGAAAAAGATGACGTTTTAGTGAAAATAACGGATGTTATATTTTTGTATCAAAATGAATATTTGGGAGTTACCGAACGATTGGCCATCACTCCCTTGACGGACAGATGCTACATAACTTTAGCCCAAGCAATTTGTATGTAGTTTTCATTTATTTTTGCACATTTTCTAGTATTGTCGGGTGGGTGAAAATACCTTTACTTTAGGGTTAAATTTGGGTGGAGCTCCGGCAGGACCTGCTGGAACCGGAAAAACGGAAACAACTAAAGATATGGGCAGAGCTCTTGGTAAACAAGTTGTTGTGTTTAATTGCTCGGATCAAATGGACTTCAGAGGATTGGGTCGAATTTTTAAGGTATTTAAAGATTTTTCCAATTATTCTCTAAAATTGGAAAGTAAATTTTGTATCTAAGGGATTAACTCAAGCGGGAACTTGGGGCTGCTTCGATGAATTTAACCGCATTGAATTGCCTGTACTTTCTGTAGCCGCTCAACAAATTTATATTGTCTTACAAGCACGCAAAGAGCGCAAAGCTGTCTTTGTATTCAGGTACTAACAAAATTTAGCATAAAATTCTAATAAATTACAACCAAAATTTAAAGCGACGGTGATCATGTAACCATGAACATAGAATTCGGAATCTTTCTTACCATGAATCCAGGATATGCTGGAAGACAAGAATTACCTGAAAATTTAAAGATTATGTTTCGATCGGTGGCTATGATGGTTCCTGATCGTCAAATCATTATTCGAGTCAAACTTGCTTCCTGTGGGTTCAAAGATAATATTATCCTATCGAGAAAGTTCTACACTCTGTATAAATTATGCGAAGAACAGTTATCTAAACAGGTGCACTATGATTTCGGATTGAGAAATATTTTGTCATGTTTGCGAACGTTAGGAGCACAAAAGCGTGATCATCCTACAGATACAGAAGAAACAATTGTAATGAGAGTACTTAGGGACATGAATCTAAGTAAATTAGTCGATGAAGATGAACCATTATTTTTATCATTGATAGAAGATATGTTTCCCGGCATCAAATTATCGGTGCATAGTTGGAAAGACCTACAGAGAGCCATTGGTAATCAAAGTGCAGAAATGGGTTTTGTAAACTATCCCAACTGGAATCTGAAGATTATCCAGCTATATGAAACTAGTCTTGTGCGGCATGGACTGATGAGCATGGGTCCAACAGGTGCTGGTAAAACTTCTTCGATGCATTGTCTAATGAGGGCAATGACAGAGAATGGCAAACCTCACAGAGAAATGCGAATGAATCCTAAAGCTATAACAGCACCGCAAATGTTTGGAAGGCTAGATGTGGCTACAAATGATTGGACCGATGGTATATTTTCAACTCTTTGGAGAAGAACGTTGAAAATCAAGAAAACTGATTACGTGTGGTTGGTTCTTGATGGTCCAGTGGACGCTGTTTGGATCGAAAATTTAAATTCCGTATTGGATGATAATAAAACTTTGACGCTGGCCAATGGTGACCGAATTGTAATGGCACCCAATTGTAAATTGGTCTTTGAACCAGACAATGTTGACAATGCTAGTCCTGCAACTGTATCTAGAATGGGAATGGTCTTTCTGAGTTCATCAGTTTTACCATGGCAGCCAATAATGGAAGCTTGGTTCAAAACACGACCCATGCAAGAATCAGATATCTTAAGAGGATTTTTCAACAAAATATTTGATGACTTACATGTTTTTGTGCAAACTAGACTAAAGCCGAAAATGAAACTGTTAGAAGCAATGTACGTTCGTCAATGTTGTGATATCATGGAAGGCGTCATATCAGGAGTAGTTGAAGAAAATAGTAATTGATTTGAATAATTTACCGCGTTGCTTATAAAAATAAATACATTTTTGCAGAGGTACTTCCGGAGAAACATCTTGAAAAAATATTTTTATTTGCCATTATGTGGTCTTTGGGCGCCGTTCTTGAATTGGAAGACAGAGTTTCAATGGAAGATTTTGCTGTGAAACATCCTTCAAAAATGGGGTGGCCTAAATTGAGGGAGGCAGAAACCATATTTGAATATTTAGTTAGCGAAGCAGGAAAGTGGATGCATTGGTCTGAGCGTGTTGAGGAATTTTATTATCCGCCTGATCAAATTTTAGAGTATGCCAGTATTTTAGTACCTAATGTTGATAATGTTAGAACGGCATATTTGATTGATACAATTGCGAAACAGAACAAAGCAGTATTGCTTATAGGTATTTTATTGGTTTATTTTGATACAAAAAATGCAAATTTAATTTATTTAAAACAGGTGAACAGGGTACAGCCAAAACTGTTATGATCAAGGGCTACACATCATTATTTGATGCTGATTTCAAGATAAGTAAAGCATTTAACTTTTCCTCGGCAACTACTCCAAACATGGTTCAGGTATATTATATCATGTTTTTTTTTTCCTGTAAAGTTATAACATTTCCCATAATATTTAAAGTTCATTAAAATTATTTAATACAAATATTTCCTTAGAGAATTATTGAATCGTATGTTGATAAAAGAGTGGGCACAACTTACGGACCTCCAGCTGGAAAAACACTAACCATATTTATAGACGATATTAACATGCCTGTAATAAATGCTTGGGGTGACCAAGTAACTAATGAAATTGTTCGTCAATTGATGGAATGCACCGGATTCTACAGCCTCGATAAGCCAGGCGATTTTTCCACCATTTTGGATGTTCAATTTTTGGGCGCCATGATTCATCCGGGTGGTGGAAGAAACGATATACCCAATCGCCTGAAGCGACAATTTAATATCTTCAACTGCACTTTGCCAAGTGTGAATTCAATGGATCAAATCTTTAATTCAATCAGCGGAGGTTACTTTTGTATAGAACGATTCAAGCCATGGATCGTTAAATTTATTCCACGATTGGTACCTTTAACTCGGCACCTTTGGCAACAAACAAAAATAAAAATGTTACCCACTCCGGCCAAGTTTCATTATGTTTTCAATTTGCGAGACTTGTCACGAATTTGGCAAGGAATTTCATATATCACGGATAAAGAATTGCCAAATTTGAGTGTTTTAATGCAGTTATGGCAGCACGAATGTACCAGAGTAATATTAGATCGCTTCACAAATGCTGATGACCGCGAATGGTTTCTCCAAGCTATGGAAAAAGTGGTCAATGAAGAGTTGGAAGATGTTTTAGGAAGTTTCGATCCGCAACCTACATACTTTGTGGACTTTTTAAAGGATCCACCAGAAGCCACTGGTGATGAGCCTGATGATTTCGATTTCAGTCCACCCAAAATTTACCAGGCCATCCCCGACTGGGACTTTGTTAAAGAAAAATTAATGAGCTTTCTTGAAGGGTTCAATGAAGCACTTCGAGGTGCCGATTTGGACATGGTATTCTTTTTGGACGCAATGGTACATCTATGTATCATATCTAGAATTATTCGCACGTCAAGAGGAAACGCTCTATTGGTTGGTGTTGGTGGATCAGGAAAACAAAGTTTAACTAAATTAGCTTCTTTTATTGCCAACTATAAATTTTTCCAAATTCAACTAACGCGTTCCTACAATAACAATAATTTGATGGATGACATGAAGTTTTTGTATAGAACCGCAGGATTCGATGGAAGTGGCATAAGCTTCATATTCACTGATAATGATATAAAGGAAGAAACATTTTTAGAAGCATTAAACAATGTCTTAAGCTCCGGAGAAATAGCGAATTTGTTTGCACGCGATGAACTTGATGAAATACAATCAGGATTAATACCAATAATGAAGAAGGTAGCACCCAAAAGAGTTCCAAGTAATGACAATCTTTATGATTTCTTTATTTCGCGGGCACGGAACAATCTTCATGTAGTATTATGCTTTTCTCCGGTCAGCGACAAGTTCAGAAGTAGAGCTCTCAAGTTTCCCGGATTGATTTCGGGGTGCACGATGGATTGGTTCTCTAAATGGCCAGTGGAAGCTTTGGTTGAAGTGAGTGAGCACTTTCTATCAGAATTCCCAATCGTGTGCACTCCGGAAGTAAAACATGAACTCATTTATATGACAGCCAAAATCCAAGATTATGTTGGCGACATATGCTTGAATTACTATGAACGTTTTAGAAGGCAAACATTTGTAACGCCCAAGACATTTCTATCATTTTTGGACAGTTATAAGAAATTATATGAGACCAAACACAATGATATTGAAGTTTTGGCTGTGAGAATGCGAACAGGTTTATCCAAATTAGTTGAAGCAGCAGCCAGTGTTGACGTACTACGTAAAGAATTGGCTTTCAAAGAAAAAGATATAATTGTAGCCACAAATCAAGCTGAGAAAGTTTTGAATGTCGTAATGGAGGCTTCAGAAGTAGCTAATAAAATCAAAGAGGAGGCAACTGTTGTGAAGGAAAGAGCAGAAGTTTTGGTTGCAAATATCAGCGTTGATCAAAAGGCGGCTGAAGTAAAGCTTTCGGCTGCCAAGCCGGCATTGGATGCTGCTGAACAAGCACTATTGACTATCAAAGCTAATGATATAGCCACTGTTCGAAAACTAGGTAAACCACCGTATTTGATTATGGTAATTATGGATGCTGTGCTTGTTTACTTTGGCAAACGCTTGGAACCCATTCAGCCAGATTTCGAGAAGAAATTTTTAGTGACTTCCTGGGCAGAATCACTTAAAGTGATGGCTGACACAAAATTCCTTCAAAAGTTGCAAGAATATCCCAAGGATAGCATCAATTCCGAAATTATTGATTTACTAATTCCTTATTTTGAATTTCCCCAGTATACTTATGAAGCCGCTAAAACTGCTTGCGGTAATGTAGCAGGATTGATTTCCTGGACTATAGCTATGGCATCGTTCTATCAAGTCAACAAGGAAGTTTTGCCACTGAAAGCAAATTTGGTCAGACAACAGGCGAAATTAGATAGAGCCCAAAACGAATTGAATGTAGCTATGACACTGCTAGAAACCAAAGAACTCGAAGTGAAGCAGTGCCAAGAGGAATATGAAAAAGCTATGACACTAAAGCAAGTAGTTCTGGATGATGCCGGTAAGTGCAAAAGCAAAATGGATGCGGCGACCGCTTTGATCAATGGTTTGAGTGGCGAGCGGATTAGATGGACTGAACAATCAGCGCAGTTTAAGGCAGAAACAGAACGATTAGTTGGGGATGTGATACTTTTAACGGGATTCCTGGGATACACCGGCCCTTTCAATCAAGAATATCGATTGTCTATGCAAAAAGATTGGTATAAAATGTTGGTGGAAAACAAGATTCCCGTCTCTACAAATATCAATGTCATTGATAGTATGACCGACGCAGCAACTGTAAGTTGGAATCTATTAACATAAAAGCAATTTTATTTACTTAGAAAGATTTGTTTGTAAGATTGGCGAATGGAATATACAAGGATTACCCACTGATGAATTATCCATACAAAATGGAATCATAGTAACCAAAGCTACCAGGTTTCCATTACTAATCGATCCTCAGAATCAGGGAAAAATTTGGATCAAAAACAAAGAGCGCGACAATGACCTAATAGTGAGTGCTTTGGGTCACAAATATTTCAGAAATCACATAGAAGATGCTGTCTCTTTGGGCAGACCAATGATAATTGAAGATATTGGTGAGGATCTGGACCCTGTTTTAGATAACGTATTGGAGAAAAATCTTATCAAAATTGGAACTATGTACAAAGTAAAAGTGGGCGACAAAGAAGTGGATTACATGAAAGGATTTAGAATTTATATGACAACAAAATTGGCTAATCCTATGTATACACCAGAAATATTTGCTAGATGTTCCATCATTGACTTTACAGTCACAATGAAAGGACTTGAAGATCAATTGTTGGGACGAGTGATTTTGAGCGAAAAACGTGAACTGGAAACTGAGCGCACAAACTTAATGAAAGACGTTACAGCTAATAAAAGGAAGATTATAGATCTAGAACAAAATCTTCTTTATAAGTTGACAACTACTCAGGGAAATTTAACGGAAGATGAGTCATTAATTAGTGTTCTCAATGTAACCAAAAATACTGCAGTTGAAGTCCGCGAAAAGTTGACAATTGCTAGAGAAACTGAGATTAAAATTAATGCAGCTCGGGAAGAATTTAGGTTTTTACAATTTAACGTTATTTTAATAGGTTTTAACAAAGAGTATGTTTAGATCTATAGCAACTAGAGGCAGTGTTTTGTACTTTCTGATTACCACAATGGCAATGGTAAATGTGATGTATCAAACTTCGTTGTTTCAATTTTTAGAACGATTTGATTTGTCGATGGAACGTGCTGAAAAGAGCAATATCCAATCCAGGTATTAGTTCTAGATTTTTAATCATTATTAAAAAAAAAAAATCAAATACTCATTATAAAGGATATGAAAAGAAAGTGATGAGAGATACTGCAAATTGAATGAATTATTTTTAACATAATTTTAGGCGAATCAATTACATCATCGAGTATTTAACGTACGAAATATTCAAATACAAATCGAGAGGCTTATACGAACGTGACAAACTGATGTTTGTCTTAATGATGACTTTGCGAATTGATCTGCAAAAGGAGCACATTAGCCACGAAGAGTTTCAAGTATTTATCAAAGGAGGAGCAGCCTTAGACTTAAATGCTTGCCCTCCAAAGCCCAACAAATGGATCTCTGATATGACTTGGCTCAACATCGTAGAATTATCTAAATTAAGACACTTTCAATATTTAGTCCAACAGGTAACCAACAACGAAAAGGCATGGAAAATTTGGTTCGATAAGGACGCTCCAGAAGATTCTCCCATCCCTGATGGATATAGTGCTTTGGACACTTTTAGAAAATTACTGCTGATTCGGTGAATTTTAATCATTATTACTCGAAACGCGTAAGAAAAGTTTTAGATATTCATTAAATTGTAGTGCTTGGTGTCCAGATAGAACTTTAACGCAAAGCAAAAAATATATTGCCACTTCACTGGGGCAGAAATATGCCGAGCCAGTAATTCTTAACATGGAAATTATGTTAAGCGAAACAAGACCTATGACGCCCCTTATTGGTTTCCTAAGCACCGGTTCTGATCCCACTCCTTTCATAGAACAATTGGCTAAGAAAATGGAAAATAAAGTTAAATCAATGTCCATGGGCCAAGGACAAGAAGTGCATGCAAGAAAACTTTTAGCGAATGCTATGGAAGAAGTATTGTTTTTTTTTTTAACTTTGGTCTAATATTGAATATTTGATTTCATTTCTTTGTTAGGGTTACTGGGCTTTGCTGCAAAATACTCATTTGGGCCTTGCTTATATGGAAGAGATACTTTTAGATTTTCTTGAATTGGAAAAACAATCCAATCCAACACATCCTGACTTTAGATTGTGGATAACAACAGAAGTTCATGAGGAATTTCCTATTGGGCTTTTACAAATTTGCATCAAGTACACTAATGAACCGCCATCAGGTAATTTAAGTGGAATATTTAATACTCAGTTTGTTTGTTTGTTTTTTTTTTCTTGACAAAATTATTGATTTTGGAAGAGGTTTTTATTAAAAGGAAATCCCTACTTTTAAGGTATAAAAGCGGGCTTGATGAGAACTTATTCATCAATGGGCCCCGATCTATTGGACTATTCCGATCAACCTGAATACATACCTTTGGTTTACGCCATATCATTTTTGCATACTGTCGTACAAGAAAGACGCAAATTTGGACCGTTGGGTTGGAATATTCCGTATGAATTTAATTCATCTGATTGGTTGGCCACTTGCAATTTTGTCCAAAATCATTTGGATGATTTGGATCCAGTTTTGGGAATTAGCTTTACCACAATAAGGTAGCAATATTTTTGTGACCATAGGTCATTTTAATTCGTTATGCATTTTGAAGGTACATGTTGGGCGAAGTTCATTATGGAGGAAGAGTAACCGATGACTACGATAAACGTTTACTCAACACATTTTCCAAAGTGTGGTTTACTGAGAAAGTGTTTGCTGAAGATTTTCAGTTTTATAAGGGCTACAAATTGTATCGATTCCGAAATATTCCCGATTATTTGCTAGCCTTTGACTCGTTTCCAACGAGTGATCCACCACAAGCTTATGGTTTACATCCCAATGCTGACATAACGTAATAAGATTTTAATACTCTTAGCAAAAAAATAAAATCGAAATCCAAGTAAAAAAATTATGATTTGAAGTATTCGGTCATGATTTTGCGATAACAAATTCTATTTTTGAAAAAAAAAATATTAAAAAAGTTACAAAAAATACATGAACTTCTGACTTGGGTGACCAAATCCAAATTATTTCAAACTACTTCAAAAGTTGTTGCATTTTCAGTTATCAAACCAATACAACAATAAGCATTTTGGTGACAATTATGTCGATTCAACCGAAGGATTCTTCGAGTGGAGGAGGAGAAACCCGTGAAGCGAATGTGACGCGTCAAGCAACGGACATGTTATCTAAATTACCCAATAACTATGACCCGTTCGAAGTCAAGGAGCGATTAAAAATTATGGGAATTCTGAATCCCCTGAATATATTTTTGCGACAGGAAATCGATCGAATGCAGAAAGTGATTCAAATTATTCGTGTTACTTTGAAAGATCTACTACTATCTATTGAAGGCACAATCATTATGAACGAAGTACCTATATTTTCCTTTTACCCGTTTATTTAATAAATTGCTACATTTTTTGTAGGCTTTGAGAGATGCGTTAGACAACATTTATGACGCCAGAGTACCGGATATATGGAGGAAATGTTCGTGGTCTTCTAGCAGTTTGGGTTTTTGGTATACTGAAGTCTTGGACAGGGACAATCAATTCCGAACTTGGTGTTTCGGCGGTAGACCGACCACATTTTGGATGACTGGCTTCTTCAATCCGCAAGGTTTGTTTTCCGATTTTTACTTTTTATCTATATATTTTTTAAACACCAAGCGCTCTGGGCCCATAATCTGTTAGCGGCCGAAGTTATTAAAGAGCAACTAAAATAATTTTATTATCAAAATAAACATATCTAAGAAAAAAAAAATAAATAAAGACGAAAGTAAATAACTAAATAATAATTAGCCCGCAGCTATTTGCTCAACCCGTATAAGGGTAACTTCTACAATTCAAAAGATAAAGATTTGATTAAATTGGCAAAAATGGGCACAATTTTACCCTCTTCATATTTGTCTTTACGAAAATCGGATTTACATCCTGATTCTCGAATTATCCCAAAAAAAAAAAAAAACTGAAAACCGTTTTGTTTTATATTTTATTTTTTTTAACATTTACTCCAAGAAAACTATTAGACACAGACAAAAGAAATAATTGTTCCTAAGGGCTATTTTTAAATATCTGTGTCCCACCTGTATAATCTAAATTGTAGTCTTTATAGACATTGACAGGATAATGAAGAAAACATTTAATTATAATTATATATGGAATAGTTGAGGTTCATATTCACTTATTCCACTTAGTATTTATGGTACAGGGTGTTTGAGAAAATTTTCAAATAGAAACAATATAGGAAACCAATCTTTTCTAATTGTACCACAAAAAAAAAACTAAAACTATTTTATTTACCAAATGCAGGTTTTCTAACGGCGATGCGTCAAGAAGTGGCAAGAGCCCATAAAGGCTGGGCCCTAGATCAAGTATCGCTACACAACGAAGTAACAAAATTCGCTAGAGAGGAAATCAAACAATCACCACAGGTAAGAAAAAAGTGTATTTTATTAATATTAATGGCCAAAAAATAAATTTAATTCACAACAAATAAAGCAATCTGAAGGTGTGTACAATTTTCAGGAGGGCGTTTACGTCTACGGCCTATACTTAGATGGTGCCGGTTGGGAGAAAAGGCACTCGCGCTTATGCGAATCGACCAACAAAATCCTCTACACGATGGTACCAGTTATCCACATTTTCGCGATCTTTTCAACGGCGCCCAAGGATCCCAAGTTATACACGGTACAATACAAGTTGCACCATATTAGCATCGAATCATGACATTAAATATCTTTGCGATTTTTAGTGCCCAGTTTACAAAAAGTCCAATCGCACCGACCTGAATTACATTACCCCGCTATGGCTGGACACGATTAAATCGCCAGACCATTGGATTCTTCGAGGCGTTGCACTTTTGTGCGACACAACTTAAACATATTTTATACAATTTTATACTTGCAATAAAAATACTAAGATAAAGTGAACATTTTTTTTAACTTTTGGTACTTATTTTTGTGATTTTTCTTCTGCTTTATCTTAGCTTTTACAAATAAAAAAAGAAAAATTGGTCATTTAGCTTTCAGCTGATGTTAGAGCCATTACAGTAAATGCTACTTCTTCAGAGTCCCGGGCCATGAATTCCTTGCAAACCTTGGCAGCATCCTAGGATACGAAAGTTTACAACAAATTAAAAAATAAGACTTCAGAGAATACCTCTAGGAGTGTATCAGCAGTGGTTTTTCCATGATTAATGGGAAATTCTTTGCGCCCGTCGAGTTCATACAACGCACCCTCTTTGTGAATAAATGCAATGAAATGATGGTTAACGATTTCATTGGGCTTCAGTTCGGTTTGGCCTTCGTGCGCCAGTTCCTGGTGCACATCTTGGAAACTTGAATTCATTTGTTGCAACAATTTTTGGCCCCTTTCCAAAGGAGACAAGTCTTTGCACTCCTCAATTAGCTTTTTAAATGTTTCGTTTTTCACTTCAACTCTTTAATAATGAGATTTTAATCATAAATTTTAAAACTGAATGAAATATCTGCATACTTATCCAAATTGTTCCCAATGCTGTGCAATAAAGCAACAGTTCCACAAGCATTTGAAACAAGCTGTTTCAAATAGAACAAATTGGGAGATAATTCTTGGCCTTTTGCTTGAATTTCGTCGCGTTCTTTATTGGAGAATTCATAGTACTTAAAAGTAGTTTTTTGATCTTTCAATTTTGTCTGTATTACATTAATAAATTATGGTGCTTACTTTTTCACTGCACGGAAACAGCAGAATAACAGCAAGAACTGGTTTGGGAACCCAAGCAAGGCACTGTTCATCAAGTCCATAAACGTCGACAATTTTCCATTCATCAGATATACCCATAATTTGCATGAACTGAAAGATTTCTTACCATTTTGCGAAAGATTTTTCTATTTTGTGACTTACCTTGTTCATAACCTACAACCAAAAATCTGTTAGTCATTGCGTTGATTTTTTAAAGATGTACTTACATCGGGATTTGATTCTAAAGGAAACCAAGCCATAATTGCGTCTGTTCTTAGTCTGTACGTCTGTACGTCTGTACGTAGTAATAATTTTATGCTGATGTGGTACTTATTTTTATTAATTTTTATCAGTGTCGCCGACTTACCGACTATAGCCCGGAAATTTATAGACAACTGCGCAACCAGCGCAAATTATCGTGAGTTTGTGCAATATTAATAATGCAACTGCAGGTAACCAACTTTACATGCCATGACGTCAAAC
>JASKGO010005296.1:0-47650 GCA_030556065.1 Holobus sp. GC000080
ACACACACACACACACACACACACACACACACACACAAACAATATGCGAGGAGAGAAAGACGCAGCTATTTAGAGGAAAAGAGAGCGACAAGTTCAGCATGTATAGAGAAAATATAAAGGGAGTAAAAAGAGACGAAGTTGTATAATTCTCTCTAGCAGAGCAGGCAAGCAAGGGGGTACAGGATTTGCAAACAAAATTTAAAGGGAGACCGAGCATAATAATAAGGCATTACTCGTCTTTTTCTTAGATCAATAATAGAGAGAGCCAGAGAGGAAAGCGCGTTGGAGAAATTCAACGGCGGCGGCGGCGGCAGCAGCGGCAACGGCAGGAGTAGCAAACGAAAGAGTTGGGGGGCGGCCGAGACTTTATATTCTTCATCTTTCATCCGGAGCCGAGCATCCTATAGCCCGGCGCCGCCGCCTTCTTTGCACTGCGCAAGTCGAAAATAAATGATTTTCGCGCTTATTCCACACTACTTCTAGGCGTTTCTTCTTAAAATATACTCGCGCCACGACGAACGAAAGACCAACCCCCCGCGCTGCCACTCTTTTCCGTGCCGCGCGGCGCGCCTAGCTCTACCGAAATTTCCAACAAGACACCCTTTAGACGTGGGCTGTTAAGACACAATGCTTTCTGCTTGTACTTTGAAAATTTATTTTTCTTAAATCTATTAGTAATATTTCCAATTTATAGTTTTATAAGACATCAGCAGAATAGGATAGGATAGAAAAGCAGAAAGTGGAAAAGAGGACACCAAAAAATTCGTTATTTTAGTTTATACAGCAGTAAGCAGACGATGGTAAAAAGGACTGAAGGACTGGTCAAACTGGTTCTTCTTAAGTGTCCGTCTTGTAGCCGATGACCATTCCCACGGGTGACGATGGTCAGTTACTCATCCCCGAGCACCGAAGGGGTGAGAACCTGTTTGCCGGCCGTTACAGTTGTAATTGGCGCTATAGGTATTGCTGTTGCTCTTGGTAAGAGCGCGCGGCGCGAGCAAAAAGTCATTATTTTCATGCTGAGCTGTTTTTCCGTGAGTGGTCAACGGGGGCTCGTTTCTGCGGTTCGCACTTTCTCCCTGGCTGCCATACAGTTGCCGCTACTATTGCTAATTATGTGCCGCACATAAATTTCCTAATAAAATTTCCCTTTAGTTTTCCCCACACGCTTGCTTTCTTTCACTTATATTATACGTTTTGTAGCTCGTTTTGTTCTACAAATGAAAACATCTGTTTTCGCAGCAAAAAGGGCTTCTTTCGCCGTACGAAGTTACGAGCTTTTAAATTATAAGGGGTGCTTTTTCGGTGTGCTGGAGATTTATTCGCTTCTATAAGCTCAAAATTTCGGGAAAATGTTCTGTTGTTACGATTAATTGGAAGCTTTTAAAAATTTTGTTATGGTTTTAAATTATTTTAATCAGTTTTTTTTTTCTTTTAGTAAATTATGTATTGTTTATTAGAGATGAAACTAAAGATGTAATTGTAAAAGTTTACTTAAATAAAATGATTGTTTTGTTGATATCTAAAAGTTTGGGAAGTTTCATTGAAATCGGACGGCTTTCATATTTTAGCAATACTTAGGATTTTTCAGGAATTTTCAGAAATTTGTAAAATATTTTTTTTTTCGTAAAGTAATATTAAATACCATCAATGAATAGAGTATTAAATTGTCCACATTTTATTTAAATAACTTTTTGTTGTATGACTTTCAGTTTGGAAGATACAGGGTGTCAAATCTGAAAAATATTTTAAAAGTTGAAAAAATTGGTCAACTTTAGGACAACAAAACTACCCTTAAAAATTAACTTTTTTAAATATTCTATTTTGCTTCGGATAAAGCAACTATTCCTCTTCCAAACTAAATAAAAAGTTTTAAAATATTTGAAAGTTTCTTCAAAATATAGAAGAAAGTTTTAAGAAAATCACTTTTTTGGAAAACAAAAACATGTTCAGTTTTTTCCTGAAAAAACTAAAAGAGTAATGGAAAAAGTTTACTTAGATAAAAGGTTTCTCTCTTTATTATCAACAAGTTTGGAAAGTTTCATCCAAATTGGACTACTTTCAATTTTTCGAAAAAAATCGTATTTTTGGGGAATTTTCGAATAAAATAAATTTTCGAAAAGAAAATCTAAAATACACCTATCATATAGAGAATTAAATTCTCTGCAATTTATTTAAGCAACTTTTTATTGTAAGACCCTTAGTTTAAAAGTTACGGGGTGTCAAAGTTGAAAAATATTTTAAAAGTTGAAAAAATTGAACAACTTTAGAAGTTCAAAACTATCCTTAAAAATTAACTTTATTAAATATTCTTTTTTGCTTGGAGTAAAGCAACTATTCACCTTTCGAAACGAATAAGAAGTTTTAAAATTATATTAATTTTCCGAAAACTATCAAAGAAAGTTTGAATAAAATCACTTTTTTGGAAAATTCGAAAAAGTTTAGTTTTTTCCTGGAAAAACCAAAAGAGCAATCAAAAAATTTTACTTAGATAAAATGATTCTATCCTTAATATCTACAAGTTTGGAAAGTTTCATTCAAATTGGACTACTTTGAAATTTTCGAAAAAAATCGCATTTTTCTGGGAATTTTCGAAAAAATTAATTTTTCGGAAAAAAAATCCAAAAACGCCTATCATATAGATAATTAAATTCTCTACAATTTATTTAAATAACTTTTAGTTGTACGACCCTTAGTTTAAAAGATACAGGGTGTTAAAGATGAAAAAAATTATAAGGGTTGAAAAATTTGGTCAACTTTATGATACCAAAACTACCCTTAAAAATTAACTTTTTTAAAAATTCTTTTTTGCATCAAGTAAAACAACAATTCCACTTTAAAATCATGAAATAACCTTATCCATATCGTAAATTTCCGAAAAGATACAGAGTAAAGTTTGTAGAAAATCATATTTTTCAAATTTAAGTTTAAATTTTTAAACTTTTTAAATTAACCTACTACCAAACTTAACAGTGAAAATTCAACCATTCCACTGAAAATTACCCAGAATATTATACTAATACTCGTACAACGCCTCTAATTATATGAAATTAATAATAAATATGGAAGTCTAATATAATATGGAATCAATACATAAAGTGAGCCGAACAAATGGAAAACTTTTGTTTCCAACTTCTCCACCTTTCTCTCCCTCAATCTCTTCTTGCTCCCCGTGTCTCTCCGCCTATCATTTCTGTAAGTGTACAAGAAATGTATGTGTTGTGTCTGTCTGCATGTATTGGTAGTTTCCATTTGCAGCAGCACGCAGGAAATTATTATCATCATCAAAGAGACACGAAGAACTTGTGTGCTGGAAGTATAAACGACATTAAGAAGTTGCCAATTAGTTGTGCGCGCTTCAGGCAAAGAAGAAGAGGACTCAATTTGCATATCTTGCGCGTCTTCTCTAACACTCACACACACTCATTCAGACTCACACACACACAGAGACAACGCTTGTTGTTCGTCATATATCGGAGGCAGCAGCCAGAGACGGAATACAAATGAAGCAGCTCTTCGTCTCTTCGTTCCGTAGTCGTACTTTTACCAAGACTCTCTCTATATGTACGTATGCAAATATGCCTTATTCTTATTCTTCCACCTCTTGTCAACTATACTCACGTACACATAGGCATGCCAACAGCCAAAGAAGAGAAAGAAGACTTTAACAATCTATGCATTAAGAACTTGTTTTCGGGCTTTCAATGTGCGTATTTTCAATGAATGACCAAAGGGTCAGTCAGTCTGGTCCCTGTCTGTTGCCCCTTCAAGCGGTTGAAAAAAAAATAATGAACCGAACGAGCGATATGTGTAGTTTGTAGTTTTACTGGACATCGGACAGGACCTGATTTTCCAGTTCTGGAAGCTCGTCGCGAGCTTTTACCAACTGGACAGCGAGTCTCCTCGATGGTCAGTCCGATTCGTCCTTCTTCATCAGCAACATCTCCATCAGTATAACGTAACGTAAAAAAAAATTTAGTTCGGCAGCAAAAAGAAACTTCTTTAGTTCCTCACTAAGGGTAAGTTTGCGCATTTGATAAGCGGATGGGTTGGCTGTTTGAGGAGAGCGGAAGCTGATGCAAGAAAATAAACGGTGGAAAGCTTCTCGTGTGTGTTTTACTTAAAGTTTTGCCGACTGTTTGCTTTGGAAACGACGCTCGAAAATATCTTAAGATATATCCAGCTAACAAGCGTTCAAAAGCACACAAGAGTTTCATTTATTTTACAAATGTGTGTGGATTTTGCATTTGCTATATAGCTCAGCAGAAGCTTGGAATTTAGAATTGCGAATTTTGAGAACTCCCGGGGAAACTTTAAAAACTGCAACAAAACTAGAATTTCTAAATTTTTCCCAATAAAAATTCGATGGTTGCTCTTTAAAGTACTTTCCAGAAATTTTGAAGCTCGTAAAAGTTAGAAACTAATAAAATCTGCCAATAGCAGATAATCCAATAAACAAAACCAATAATTAATGGACAGAAAGAGAACCGTATAGGTATAGAGACAAATGCAAAGAGAGATGCAAAGAGAGAAAGAGCAATAAATATATTTGCGACAGGACCGGCGAATATTCTCCAAGGAAACACTCTTGGTACGTGTCTACACGATATAAAGATAGGTAACTATTAAGGCTCGGAGGCGGTTATTATTCCGTGCAGAGGCAATAATATATATTTTATTATTATGGCGTTTCTCCGCTTCTTCTTATCTGTGCTGTGGCGGTGGCGGCGGCGGCAGCGGTGCTTCCAGAGCGAGAGGAAAGGTCCCCCGAGTGTTCGAGACGTGCGCCCTTTCTTTGATAACGTCAATTGAAACTAGTGCCGCCGCCCCCAAATACTATACACTCCCAAAACACCTTTAACTTTCTATCTATACTATTCTCCAGAAACTATATAAAATTAAACACTTTTTTCTTCTTCTTTCTTATAAACTAAAGATCTTATAAACTAAAGAAGAAGAAGAAGAAGAAGAAGATGATGAAGAAGAAGAATTAAGTATTATAATTAATACGGTGGAAAGAAGAGCTATAATAAAATTATCATTAGCGGTTGCTCTCTCATCTAATATCAACCCTTTAATGAAATTAATTAAAGTTTAACGCGATCAAGTGAGCACACCGCAGCTTTAAGAAGAAGAAGAAGAAGGGGCCGAGAAATTCGATTATCGGCTTTTTGAGACACAATCTATATAGTACCTATAGTTAGAAGTATGCGACACCTTTCGAGTAAATTAGTTGTGCGCGAACGTTAAACAAATTACGCGCAAAGCGCAACCCTTTTTGCAATAGGGAATTTACCCTGTCTCTATATTGCTAAGAGTATGTCTGTGTGTGTGTATGTGTGTGTGTGTTCATGTGTATAGAACGCCATTTTGCAATTTAAGCGCGTTTCGCAGAGAGCATTCTTTGTGCTCCGGCTGTGGAAGGAGTTTAACGTTGTCGCGCGCGGCGCGCACACTTTCAAGAAGAAAAGCTTCGTGTCTTCTTATGTGCGAGCCGGGGGCGGCGGAAAGGGGTCGGAACGACGAGACCCTCGTCGTAATTTATCGCGAGCTGGCTGTATGTTTACCTTCCACTTAATTACGCCAGCGTAAATTTCGGGAAATCTTAGAAATTTTACCTTATTTGCTTCCCTCCAATTATTTTACGCAACTGCTATAGCTAGCTATAGCTATAGCAAGGGGGCTTGCTTGCTTGAAGGGAATCGTTAAACGCTATTAGGAAATCGTAAATTTTCCCAAAGAGCGCGCGTGGAAATTAATCCTTTGTGCAGATTTTTGTGGAAAGTTGCTAGTTATGTAATTAAAGTTGGAAAATTAAAATTTCTTGGGAAATTTGGAAGTTTTTTGGAGTTTTTTCAAGTTCCCAGGAGCTTTCAAAATTTGATTTGATAAAAAATGCATTCTGTTAATTTGATTTGATAAAGAATTTCATTCTGTATAATGATAAATTAATATTTTCAACAGCAAAAACCATAAATTATAATATTTTTACATCATTGACAACCCATGAAACCTATAATGATTCTTTTAGATCTATGTAACTAATTAGAAAATTTATAAAATTAATTAAAAATTTGCTTTTTTTAATGAATTCAAAGCTCAAAATTTCTGGAAAACTAAATCTAAAAAATTGAAAATACTTTTCCACTGATTACTAAAAAGAACAACTGACTTTTAATAGTTTCCTAATTTCCCCAAGACCTAAAATGAAACATCAAAATTACAAAAACCGATTCAACTAATTAAACTAATTAAAATCTCAAATAAAGAAAAACAATATCGAGCCAAGGCAAGAAAGCAAGAAGCATTGAATTTTGAAAAGGACAAAAGCGACAATTGGCTTCGGCATAGCATCTCTCGGAGTGAGGCGGCTGGGCTGGCTGGCAAGACACAGGGAGAGCAAAGTCTTGTGAATGCTTGATTAATCTCCTCTCTCGTGAAGTTTCTTCGTGTGTTCGTTAATTACCGAAATATCTTAAACGTTGATTAATGAGAATCCATTGGCATCGCGTATAGAGAGGGTTGCGCGAAAAACCTCCCTATAGCTCGCAACACCAATACATTTCAACCAATTGGTAAAAGTCGGTCATGTCGATTACATAACTCTAGCTTTATACAAATAAAATTCATTTATATAATTAAGAAATACTTGGGTGTTTTAAGATATACCTTTACATTATATTAAACTATATATATATATAAAGAAAGAGTATACATATATATAGGTAGTAAATGTAGTAATGTAAATTATTTAGTTGGAAGCCCTCGGGGAGCGTCTTTGTTCTCCGAGTGTGTGTATTTTATTAGTTCACGTCTTGTTCGCACATTTAGCGCGCGAGCGTCGTCGATAGATCTTCTTTAGGTATTCAAGTCGCACACGCTTTTACAAATTGTTTAATTAAATCAGTGGCAAGCGCGAGGAGCGTGCTCGAAAGGTATATACACACGCTGTCAAGCCTTTAACTGCCGCCGCTGCCGCCCCCCGTCTTATAAAAGACAAAAAAACTAAAACAAAAAACTTTGAAAAAATTATAACAAGAAACAAAGGCTTTCTTAAAAAAAAAAAAATTAAAAATTTCTATTGATTAATCCCTTGCTTGTATCAGAAGTTGTATTAGAATTGATATGGCGGATATAAATTTCATATAGCGAACTTTAGATAGAAATAAAGGGGATGAAAAGTGGTGGAAGGGAAGGGAGAGAAGGGGGATGAAAAAGGCGCAGCACACCGCGTGTGTGTGTGTGTGTGTGTGTGTGTCTGGCTGCGTGTGTGGAGAGATAAAGAGAGGAGGTTTAAATAAGGGGTGAGGTCCTTTTTCCCTTCTTCTTAACTCGCTCTCTCGCTCTCTCATCCCCTGCGAAACTCTTTGCTGGCTGGCTACGGAGTTTTGTATGCGCCCTTTCTGTACTCTCCACGACTATACTCTCGCTCTGTTCGTGTGCTATGTCTTTCAACCCCCTTATTCTGCCAGTAAGGGTGCCGATGTGTGTGTGTGTGTGTGTGTGTGCGCGCATATTTTCTATAGGTATACTGAATAAGGGATGTGCTTCGCAAGCGAATTTTATAATATATATATATATATATATGTATACATATATGCTGAGAATATTGTATTTTTATTGATCCCAAGTTTGCTTTTTTACTTTTTTATTGCTTTACTTCATCTTTTTTTTATAAAAAAAAATTAAATTCATTAAAAAAATTTGATTGGTATAGTTGAAATCAATTGAAATAGGTTTAAAGTTAACTTTAAAAATTTATTAAATATTTTGAATTTTTTTCTTTGGTATTGAATTGAGATTTGATTTAATTGGAGTTATTGGACCGGCGCTTTCACACTTGATTTTTTATAGATTTCTTATTTATTTTAATGTTTTTTTTTTTTTAAGAAATCAAAAGGTTATGACTTTTTCTAACTTTATATTAAAAGTAAAATTAAATAATTCTTCTCAAATTTATATTTTCCAATTAAAAAAAAAAAGAATTGAGTTTTTAAAGACTTCTAATTTCTTACTAAGAAAACGTTTAACTTTGATGCCTTTTAACTATCATTGACCGGCGCTTTCACATCAAATATTATTATTACCTTCAAAGAAATTAATTTTAATCTTTTCCAAAACGAAAAAAGAACAGAGAAACCGTTTTACATCAGAAAATTTGAAAAAAATCTCAATTCCAAGTTTTATTATAAAAAAAAAATAGAGCAAAAAGAACTTTTCAGAAAGCCAAATTAAAAGAAAGTGTCAATTATAAGATACTTTCCAAATTTAAATCATTTTTTAAAATCCATTTTTAAGAAAAAAGAACAGAAAAACAACTTATTGAACTTACGCAACCATTTCAGATAATTTTTCAGCATCCAAATTCTTTGGAATTTTTTAACAGTACAATTAAGATTAATTTCCCAGCGCCTTCACATCGAATTCCCTAGGAAATCTCTTAAAAATTGAATAAATCACCTTTTCCCGGCGCCTTCGCACCTGATTTTCCTCTTTTTAAATTTTAAACTCTATTTTTGATTTAAATTACAACTACGAAGACTAACTGCCCAGCGCCTTCACATCAGATTCCCAAGGAAACGCCTGAAAAATTGATTAATCAGATTTTCCCGGCGCCTTCGCACTTGATTTTCTTTTAAACCAATTTGAAACACAATTTTTATTTTAAATTACAACTACAAAGACTAATCGCCCGGCGCCTTCACATCTGATTCCCAAAGAAACCTCTTGAAAATGAATTAATCAGATTTTCCCGGCGCCTTCGCACCTGATATTCTTCTAATTCTTCTAAACTAATTTAAAACACAATTCTTATTTTAAATTACAACTACAATGACTAACTGTCCAGCACCTTCACATCTGATTCCCAAAGAAACCTCTTAAAAATGAATTAATCACCTTAACCCGGCGCTTTCGCAAGTCTGATTTTCATCTAATTTTAAACTTAATTTCAATCTCAAAGCTTACGGGTGAAAACTAACAATTATTTTTTCTTAAATGTAATTAAAAACTTAATGAAAAACCTGGAGCCTAAATGAGAAAAGCGAGAAAATACTCTGCCATAGAGAAGAGGAGCCTTTTCGTTGCTTCGAGAACAAAAAGACGGAATCCGGGAAATCTCGAGCGCTCACAAACACACACACACACACACACACACACACACACGCGCGCAAACACTGCACATGTATATATGTATAGTATACGTAAGCGTTCATATAGGAGAGAGGAGAAGAAGTAGTAATAATTTAAAGTAGAAAGGGCGCCCGGCATCAGCATCGAAACTGCTGAGGGTATAAGAGGGCTCGGGGGCGCGGAGATTGGGGGCGGTTGGGAGCAAGCACGCTCTACACACACACTTTTACTATACACTTATACACTTACACACTCACACCACCAACACACAGACACATAGAGAGGGTTATATAGCGAGTGCAATAACGTAAAATCATAAAATCCAGCTCCTTAAAGTTAAAGGGGCGAACGAAATCACAGCGACTGCTACGTCGCTCTCCAACACAAGCAAACAAGCACACACACACACACACACACACACACACACGTTTATATGAAGAGAAATTTATATGGATGTAATTCGTATTACGCATTACTTTCCCTACATTAAATCCGTGCTCTTATATACGCCAGTGCAGAAGAAGTAGGTGTACAGGGAGAGAGAAGTAAAATGGCGCGCCCCAACACAAACAAACAAAAAACACCCTCTGCACCTTGCTTTTGCTTCAGGAGTATTTTCCTTTAAGGGAAATAAGCAGCTTATGGAGGCAAGGAGGAATTTTCCTCATCTCTTTGGTCTTTGGTCTTAAGTCACTTTAATCTTTGGTCTTTGATATAAAATATATGGAGGAAAACTGATTGCATATTGTTTAATATATATATATATACTTGAATAGAATGAAAACAACAGACTCTTTCTGCTTTTGCTGCTGCTTCTGTTGCTTCTGCTGCTGCTGCTGCCGTTGCTGCTGCTTCCGCAACTTTGCTGCTCTCGTCATCCATCATTTATGATGTGAATAAGTATTACGCGAGGCGCACACCCAGAGAGCGAGGAGAGTAAGTAAAACTTACCAACTTGAATTTTAATTAGTTTTCAACTTTGCTAATATCGCGCTTCATACTGTACGTCTGTATTTGTGCGCCGACACATACAAACATTGAAAGTATATGCACTAGTATGGATGTATGTACGTTATATCATACAGATGTGCGGAGGAGGCAACCAAAGAGCAGAAAAGCGGAAATTAAAAGATAAGAAACTAATATAGTTTGCTCTCAAAAGCAAAGAGATTTTACTTTTAGATCATTTTAGATCAAAGCAAAAATTTATTAATTTTCTCTAAGAATTTTAAGTTTTTAAATGTTTAGTTTGATATCTTAAAATTTATTTTAACTTAATATACAATTTTAAAAGAGGTATGTGGAAAATTAAAATTTACCTTAAAAAAAGGAAAATTTAAAAAACGAAGAAGAGAAGGAAAAACTGAAGCAGAACGAGGTAAATGGGAAATTAAGTGGCTAGCGCGAATTTAATTCGCTCTTTTACGAATACGCGTGTTAATTGCGCGCTTTTTCATTTGTTAGAGCGAACGCCCTGCGCCGCCCCCGACCGCATTCGCTAGCTGGTAGCTGTTTGCTGTTAGCTGCTGCTGCTGCTGCATTTTTCATTAGCGCTTCGCGGTAAAAATCCGCACTCGGCGTACTAAATGTGCAGGAAATTGCTCGTTTCCGACGAGAGCGAGCTGCTGCTCTCCGAGTGCTCTCTTCTAATAGCTTTCTATAAATTTTTTAATTCAACTCCTAATGAATATCTTTTCATTACATTGTTTATTACTTGTTTTTTGGTTTTTTTTTTTGCTTCATTTCAACTTGAAAGTAATAAAATGTTTTCGTTTTAAACATTTAAACTATTAAAAAAAATTATTAGGAAGAATTTTTGTTATTTGTTTAAAGTACGGCGCCTTCACATTTTATAGATGTAAATTGTTAGTATAATTTAGCTAACCGGCGCCTTCACAAATCTTACAGTAACATTTTAAGTAACATTTGGTTTTTTATGTTCTTCTTTTTGAAACTAACAAAGAAAAACCATTTTTACTATTAATTGCATTTGTTTGAAACATTGGACCGGCGCCTTCGACTTTTTATTGTTTTAAACTTTATGAAAAACTTTAAAATGCTATAAATCTTTCTAATATTTAATTGTTTAATTAGTTTCTAATAACTTTTGATTATTTTAAGAAATAATAACTTAAAATTTTTGTTTTTGTTGCAGATTCAAAAATTCACCAAAAAATGAACCAAATTTAAGCAAAAAAGACGCCAAAGAAAATGAAAACTGGGAACCCCTTCAGGATGGACAACAAAATTCAACCCATGGACAATCCAAACAAGCAAACATTTCGAACGTTTCAAAAACCAAATCAAAAACGGTAAGAAAGTGAAAAATTGCCCTGAAAAAGTTATAATTTTTTATGTTTTCAGATATTTTCAGAAATTTTCAAACAAACTTTAACAAAGTTCAGAAAGAGAAAAGAGAGAAAATCAAAGTCTGGCAGAATATCCACAAATTCAACACAAATCGGACTCAACCCCAAAATTCCGGCGAAATTTCAAGGACATAAAACCAGCCCCGAAAAGGACATTAGGCGAACCTTAACCAATTCACATTCAGCAGGACCTGCTCCGTGCGAGACAACAACAATCTACAATCTGAGATTTTAATCCACTGAAAATTCCAAAAACAACCCATCAAAATCACCAAAAAACAAAAAACGAGACAAAAAAGACTGATTGGAATCGACCTGAGACTTAAATTGTAATCATCACAAAATTGAAAAATTCAAAAAAATTGATTTTTTTATTTATTTAAAATGGAAAATAACTGAAAAGAAAGAAAGAAAAAATAGAAAGAGAAAAGAAAGGAAAATTTCAGCAATGAACTTAACGGTGCGGGAAGAAGAAGAAGAAGAAGAAGGGATGAAATGTGCTAGAGAGGGGTACGGCTCCTAGAGGGGTGCAAGTTCGCTCTTAGGGAGTGGCCTACGTAAGAAATCAATGATTGCGAAATTTCCCCTCTTCCGACCGACTACTACTACTACTCCACAGAGCCACCTTAACAACCCCCACTGAACACATAGAGATCTCGCGCTATAAGAAAATAAAAAATCCCTTCATTGGTCCGTTGTATGTTGTGTGCACCGGAGCTTTCTTGCGCCCCCCCCCCTCCTCCTATCCGCCACCACCCCCAAGTTGCGCCCACCCCTTGCTTGCCTCAATTATTCACGCGCTCATCTTTAATTCTATGAATCTTAAATTCAGCAGCAGCAGCAGCCGCCTCCAGAACCTCCGCCGACCCCTTAGAGGTCGCCGATCTTCAAAGCTCTTTAATCTAAATTTTTATATTTCAATTTTTTGTTTTAATTAGAAGAATAACAGCAAAAATCAGGAAAATTAAACGCAAAAAATTAATATTTTATAATTCTAAAAGCAAGCAAGCAAGCAATAAAAAAGTAAAAAGTAAAAAAGTAAAATTGAAAGGATAAAAAAAAGGGTTTTATTTGCAATGGCGTGTGATGTTAACTAAAGCTCGCAAATTGGGTGCGTAACGAGTTAATCGTTTCAATTACACCCTCATTTTTCAACTCCAGCTCCTGTTCTACTCGTAGTACCTATATACAGTACTCTTCTCCCTCCTGCTTTTTTCCATCAGATTTCCAGAGCGGCGTCAACAGGTTTTTTTTCCTGCTGCTAATGTTCGGAGGCCGCGGCCGCCGCCGCCAAATAACCTCCTGCAATGCACTGCTGAAACCGCCGCCGTATAGTCGTCGAAAAAGCGCAACAAGTGTCACGAAAAAAAATCCACGTTCAACACTCACACAAACTAAGTACCTACTAACAAACACACAGTTTAAAACAGAAACACACACACAGAGAGGAAAAAAGAGAGAGGAAAAAAAAATCTCTATTTGCTCGTTTGCGGTTTTATTTGCCAATTATCACCCTCTGTTTTTCCGCACACGCTTTTTTATCCCTTTCAGCGTTTCCACCGGTTAATATCAGTTACATACATGGCGTACTTATATAATATTAGCAGCTCGATTCCACTCAGACTTTTTTTTATGTTACTTTTTTAATTTCAAACAACCCTTTTAATTTTCCAATTTTTATAGCCGCTTTTTATATTCTTTTCGGATTTTAATTATAATTGTGTAATTAATTAAGTGATTAATTTTATAATGATTGTATACGAAGAATAATTTACTGCGAAATGATTCTTTTCACGTGAAGAAATTGGAAATTGGAAATTGGAAATTTTTTTAACTTGAGCATTTTATTTATATTTTTTGTATTGTAAGGAAAATGTTAAATATTATTGGATTATGTGTATTTGGCAAATAAACTTTTAATTCCGTTAAAAAAAAAAAGAAGAATTGTTTATTTTCGGATTTTATTAGTTTTTAATTAAAAAATGTTAAGACTTATAAAATAAATAAATTTAAATGTAAATTAATATTAAAAACAAAAAATGTATTTTGAAGACATTGAAAAGAAAGTTCTAAAAGTAAAAAAATAATTAAAAAATAATTATCCTATAAGTAAATAAAGCTATAAAACAATAAAGCACTCAAATCAAGAGAAAAAGCATCATTGGTTGCATATCCAAGACGTCAATCTTTTAATTTATGACGTCAGTGTTCGCAACTCATAAAAACTAAAGTTTAAAGTTTCGTTTTCTCAGTTTCTAATAAAGCTATTTTAAATTTTCAACTTCTAAATTATTTAAAATTTAATAAGCTATAAAATACCTAAAAACTAAACATGTAACTTTAATGGTTGCATAACTATTAGGCTAAATATGCAAAAAAAATACCATTTTTTAATTATTTTTAAATTCTTTCGGAACTTTCCAGGTGTTTTCTTCAATCTTATGGAGTTTTTTCTTACAGATATAAAGGAAAGACATCATTGGTTGCATATCCAAGACGTAAATCTACGACTTTATGACGTCAGTGTTCGCAGCTCTTAAAAAACTAAAATTTAAAGTTTCGTTTTCTCAGTTTCTAATAAAGTTATTTTGAATTTTCAACTTCTGAATTACTTAAAATTTAATAAGGTATAAAATAACTAAAAATGAACTTCTTAACTTTACAGGTTGCATAACTCTTAGGCTAAATATACGAAAAATACAATTTTAAACCGATTTTTAAATTATTTTCTGAACTTTTTAGGTGTTTTCTTTAATCTTTAGAAGATTTTTCTTACGAAAATCTTTACAATTTTCATTTTAGTTTCACAATTCCTATTTCTATCAAACAAAAAGTGAAAATTTCCCCACAAAATTTAAATATTTCAACTTTTTCATACAGTTTTCTTAACTTAAACTTTACCATCTTCATTATAAGCAAAATAATGTTTAATTTCTTTACTTTTTTGCTAAATAACCAACAAATAATTTGAAAAATAAGTTTTTTTTTAGTAAGGCTATTGTTTGAACGGTTTAAGTTAAAACCAACATCTAGAGAACATCAGGAAAACGAATAGCAATAGAAGAGAGTAGCGAGAAGAGAGAATTTCCTCTACAATTACTGCCAAATGACGCTTGAGACTTAACGAATCATTAGACCAACTTTAAGACGTAATAGTTTAATGTCAGTCATCACTTAAACGTCAGTCGCGTAATTATCGTGCGTGTGTGTGTGTGTGTGTGTTTGCTGGATGTGTGAGCTGGATGTGCGGCACAGCGGTAATTTTTGTGCCTAATTAAGGGGGTAGTGTTTGTCTCGGTGCGCTGAAAGTATGCAAGGAATTTCACTCCGCTCTCTCTCTCTCTCTCTCCCTCTTTCCCTTTAAACTGTAGGGTTTGGTGCGTGTGCACCGAGGAATTCGCTTAGCTATAAGCTTCGATTAACCCTCTATAGATAGATAAATTAGTTTTAGGGCGATAATGTGCGGTGGTGTAGTTCCTAGAACACCATCCACCTTTACCGGGGCTTTCCCTTGCGCTTCACACCTTTTAATAATAATTTTTTAACTTTCTGTATTTTTAATTAATTTAATATTTTCAAAATAAATTTTTATTTATTTTTTTTCGCTTTAAAAGTTGAGAGGAAATGTAAGGGTAGTAAAAAAAAAAATGTATAAAAATTTTTTCAATTAAAACTTTTAGCGGAAATTTCAATAGAAACAACCCTAAAAACAACATATGTAATTCCGGTACACGCTGCACACACCCCTAAAGCCCTTAAATTGAATGAATGGACAGCTCGGTTGATTAAAAAACACCCCAGTGGAATATATCTACCGCCGCTCATCGAAGAAAAAAACATCCCCTTGCTGCGAAAGGGTTGCTGAAACTAGTGGCGTCCTCCTGGATCCAAAAGCCCAACTGTTGAGACAAAATTGAAGCTTTTCAAAGTAATTGCAGTTTTCCTTTTGGTTTTTAGTTACTTTTGTTTAAGTATTTGAATTCTTTTACGAAAAAAAGAAATTTAAAATTAAAACAAAATTCCAATTTAAGCAACCTTAAATAACCTAAATAATGCTTAAAATATATAAGTTGCAGCTGAAGCTTTTAATTAATTCATTAGCAAATTAATTAGTAATAATTTGCGCGTTGTGTTTAGTGTATATTCGAAGTAAATTTAATTAAAAGTGACAAGTGGGAATTTCATTATGGAAATATTTCCACCTACAACTAATTACAATTAATACCACTCAGTGGAAAACTTTTCCAAGTTTCTATTTATTCGTTTTTTTACTGTAATAACTTTCCCAAGCAATTTGTGTTGCATAAAGTTACTAATTGTATCTTTATTTTTTAAGTTTTTTGAGTTTTTAAACATTGTAAACATTTTCCCAGCATGTGAAATGCTTAGCATTTGCAATTGAAACAAAACCAAAGTTTGAAGAATCGATGAAGAGATCGGTGCGCAAAGATGGCTTCCTAGCGGGGGCGGTTTGGCAGGAACTAGCAGCAGAAGCAGCAGCATAGTAATAACTCAAGACGTCTGAATTAATGAGCTGCACTCTGTGCTGTCACCTTTGTTGTACTGACAGACATCCTCCTGAAAGATATTACCGCGCACCGCTCCCGGGGAACTCCTTCTTCGCCAAAACTTCATATCCTGTATAATGTATATATTCTCATCCCTGGCAGCATCAATTCTCCCTTAAGATAACATTTACCTATTATTTCTAGAGCTTCCATGTCTATCTTTAAAATTAAAAACTTTTTTTTGTTTTTTTTAATTAAAAGTCAATTTGTAATTTGTTTTTGTCTTTGTATTTTTTGAATTAACTTAGGGTTTTGGAAGGGTATAAGGAGGGTTTAAGGGCTAGTTTAAATTTTCCAGAGTTATTTCGCTTAATTTATGTTTGGGAGGAGTTTCGGGCGCGTTGCGTGTGTGTATAGTATACTGTAGTTTGTAAAGTTGGGTTTTTGGCTTTGTTCTTCTTTGCTTTAAATTAATAAAGTTTGAATACACTATAAGCCTCAATTTTAAATCATCCATATTAAATGTGTTTTGCTACATGACTAAAACATAAAATACAAAGGATAATGCCATAAACTACTGGGTTTAGAGACGAAATAAATAAAACTTCTGAAGTTATGGTAGAAAAAACTTTGCAAGTGTGATGTACCCTGACTTGATTTAAAAACCCATCTAACAAACAAAAAACCAATTGAAACTTTTCAAAAACTGTTGAATTATTAAGGAAATTTAATAAAAGACTGACATCCAACAACATAAAAGAAGATTAAACTATCGAAGGCTTCTTTCAACTTACTTCTTTAGGTCTTATGATAGAAAAAAACTTCACAGGGCGTTCTATCCCGACAGATTTATAGACCCTTCTAACAAACAAAAAAAAACATCTAAATTTGTAAAAAAAAACCGATGAATTTTAAAAGAAATTTCATAAAAGACAAGCTGCAATTGAAACCAAGGAGGAATAATCCATCAAAGGCTTGTTTCCACAAGCATTAAATACAAAGGACCCATTCAATAATTATATAATTTAAAAGAAAGTGCCCTTTATCCCGACAAGAATTAAAACCTCTCAAACAAACAAAAAAACCAATCGAAATTTTCAAAAAACTGTTGAACCAAGAAGGAAATTTAATAATAAGCATCAACTAAAACACCAAGGAAGAATAATCCATCGCAGGCTTGTTTCCACTTGCTTCCCCGAGTATATTTATGGATGAAAATGTAGTTATAAACCCCTTAAAGAGCGCCATGAAAATAAATTAGGCAAACTTTGACAGGTTTTAGTGAGGAAAATCCTCCGTAACAGAATTAGACGTCGTTAAACGTGATTGAGCTTTTAAAACTATCGTAAAACACACACAGGGGCAGTTGGAGGAGACGGTGGTAGCGGAGGTGGTGGCGGCGGTGGCGGCGGCGGACGCCCTAAACAAATCCATATTTTGCAATTTCCTCTCGTATAGCATCAACACAGCAGCTATACTAGCAATAGTTCGTTGTGCTTTCCCCAAAAAGGGCACCCAGCAGCAGCAGCACCACCCTCTTCCTCCGCCTCATTCGCAACCCGGCCAATTTGCATAGTTTCTAAGGCAACCGTTCTTTTGTCTCCGGCGGCGCAGAATGGAGGAGCTCTTTGTCTTTGAGTTTCGTCTTACGAAATTGAAATTCCGACATCAAAAGCATCCACATCCGCTGGTGCCCCCCCGTACCATGTACTATACTCCCTGTACCTCTCTTAAATACTCTAAATCTATCCATCCGCATCTCTGCTGGCTGCCGATGATGATGCTTTTCCAATTTACCAATTTGAAAATTTGAAAATTCAAATGTTTCAATTATGCAACTCAAAGTGCGCTTTTTAAAAGAATAGAGGAAAAGAAAATCAAGGAAATTTAAATGGGAAAAACACAGAGGGTGTTGCTGCCGTTGAAGAAGGCAAGAGTTGTAAGCATAGAGGGGGTGTGCAGTAGAGATCCGCCTCCGTCTCTCGCTCTTCATGAATATTTAACAGGTACTTTCCCCCTCTAAACTTCTTTGTCTTAGACGCACATCCCCATTTTAAAGTGATATTGATTTAAGATGGCGGTGGAATAAGGAGGGTGGCTGTGCTCCGCTATAGAGCTGCTGCTGCTGCTGTCAAGGGGGTGGCTGCCGAAGGGGGTGAGCTTTCTCGCGCACGCTTCTAAAGTTTTCGGAATATATTAAAGCTCTAATCTCGAGTCGCAGGACTACCACTACCACTACTGCTGCTGCTGCTAGAATTTCCACGCTAAGTTAGATTAATACCTCGGAGAATTTACAATTTACGTGTGCCTCTGTCATTATTATTTATGCCTGAAAGCTTCTCGAGATGTAATTTCGCGAGAGCGCGCGCGAAATCCAAGATTAACTGCTTTAACATCTCTCTCCCTTTAAAATGTCCTACTCTGCACAGGATGTCAAACATTTTTAGCAAATTTTCCACAATTTAAACAGGAAATAATTAGAAGTTTCCAACTGTAAACTTTTCAGTTTGAATTTGCTGCAAGAAATGATTTAAAAATCGAAAAGAATGAAAAAACATTTTGGGAACCACTGGATTTTTCTACTAACATAAAAAGAATCATTTAAAATGATACAAAAACCGGCGGTAAATGCGGTGAAATTTCTCTGTAAATTAAAGGGGGGAAAATCTGGGAAAAGCCATTAGACGTGCAACAATAGCGTCCGTCTTTCGGAGAGCTTGGGCGCGCGTCTGCAAATTAATTTCCTTTATGTCTAAAAGGACGCCATAACAAAGCATCAGGATGTACTGTGTATATCGAGTGGGGCGCTCCTTTTGGCATCTTCTTATGCGGGGATCTATCTCTTCTCTGCACACACACACATCACGCACACACAGCCTCAATACTTCTACATCATCATCATCATCATCAACTCATCTCATCTCTTCTCTGCTTGTGCTTCTCTCTGAAGAGATACCGAAGAGAAAGACTTTGCTATATAAATGCTCTGTGTGTGTGTGTGTATGTTACCATCAGAGACGACTAGCAAAGTTAGATATTTGCATTTATATTGAGTTATGCAAGAGGCGCTTCTTCCTTTAATAAGGCTAATATTAGTTTATCTAGAGTTTACTTTAGGCGTCTTCTTCGTTTATACTCTCTCTACTCTACTTTACTCTCTCTATGATACGGTATTCTCTCTGTATATGCGTATAGATAGATATATAACTTTGAAGCAATATTGTTTGTTTATACGTTCTTGCATAAGTTTACTCAAGTTCTTCCAGCAGTAACGAGGAACGTGGATGCCGGATAGAAGACTCGGTGGAAGATGTTTGTAAGTTCCCCACCCGGTTTCCTTCCAATTGCGATATTTGCAATATGTATGCGGAAGGAGTTTGTTCTTGCTTAGAATGTGCTATTTGAAATTTTTATAAATAAAGTTTTATCATTAAAAAGCAATATTTTTTTAATAAATACCTGTGGTTTTATTAATTTTATTAATAACAAGATTTTTAGTACTGAGTAGTTACCTGGTGGAGTTTTATGATATTTTTTAAGGTTATGATTTGGTGGAGTTAAAAGATTTTAACTTTCATGAAGAATTTTTATTATAACTTTATTTAAAAAGTTGAATTCTTTGGTTTTTTGTAAAGATATATTGGTGGGTATATAATAATCAAAAGATTGAGATTTGTTTTTAAAGATTTCTTTGATTTAAATCTTTAGAATCATCAAAAATGATGAGTTTTTTTTTAAGATCTTAAAGACGTTTAAAGCTTAAGTTCTTTTGAAAGTTTTAGAACAATGTCTCATTTGATGTTTAATTTTTTTGTAGGTAGTTATAATTTAAATTAAATATTGATTTGTTTCATCATGAAAAAGTTTAAGATTTTGAATGATATCTTTGGTGAAGTTCAAGATAAAAACTAAATTCTAAATTTTAGTCATTATTTTTCACTTAAAGCTAAATTTTTCCGGGTTTTTCATTATAATTTTGAAGCTTACAATAAAATATATCAATTAAGTTTCATTTTAAAACATTTTCTCAGTTTTTGATACTTCAGAATATTTAAAAGTAAAAAGTTAAAGTCTAAGATCTTAAAGATATCCCTTCATCTAAATCTCTTCTAAAGATCATAAAGACGTTTAAAATAAAGTTCTTTTAAATATTTTGGAACAATGTCGGAGTCTTTTCCTCGTTCAATATTTAATTTTTTGCATGAAATAACAATTTAAAACAAATATTGACTTGAATTGTCATGAAAAAGTTTCAGATATTGAATGATATCTTTGGTGAAGTTCAAGATAATAACATTAATCCAAATTTTAGTCATTATTTTTCACTTAAAGCTAATTTTTTCCAGGTTTTTCATTATAACTTTGTAGCTTACAATAAAATACATTAATTAAGATTCATTTCAAAAACATTTCCTCAGTTTGAGACTTCAGATTAATCAAAATTTAAATGTTTCTGTCTATGATCTTAAAGATATCACTTCATCTGAATCTCTTCTAAAGATTTATCTAGTTTTCCCTTCAATTTTTTATTCTTATGATTAATTATACTTTTGCAATTAAAAATTACCAAGTTTTATCATTAAATTCCTAAAGATTTCCAATGATATTAATCTTAAATCTGTATTTCTAACTTTTCATCAGTTTTTATCCAGATATTTCTATGTAACTAATAGAAATCAGAGAAACAAATATGAAATGAAAATGCGCACAACTTCATTGCGACGCAAAAATTTGCATGCGGGCAAAAAGGATGTGATAAAGGCGAGAGAAAAAGCACATAGCGCGCGCATGTGGAAAAAGGCATCGCATCTTTTTTCCCTTTGGCGGCCAGGAATAGCAAATTTAGAGAGATCCGCAGTAGATTAGCGTCGCGACGCGTGCAACATTTCTGCTGTCGTTCTACCTCTGCGATACATCGAGCAGCGAGTGAAGCACCCACACACATAGATTTTCAGAGCAGCATCCAGGAGGAGAATATAAGAAGAAGGATGTTTCAGGACGCGAAGGATAGAGAGAACTATTTAACATACCTAGTAGTACGTATATGGCAACATAGAGAAGAAGATGGTATATAGAAAAGGAGAAGCGGAGTAGCGAGAGAAAGCATCTAAGGGTGAGTTTCGCGTGAAATCCGCGCGCGGTCTTAAGTTTTCCTGCAAGCAAGGGAGCCATTTTGAAAGCACGGCTAGGAGCAACAGCGGCAGCGGCAGCAGCCACCCCCGAGCGGAAGCTCTCGCAGGTTCGCGTAGGAAATTACGTAAACCTTAAGTAAGCGATTCCAGACAACTACGTTTCCCCGTGATTAATTATGTAACGGGAAGACGTATACGCGCGTCCCCCGTACCACCAGCAGCAGCAGCAGCAGCCAGCTAAAATTTACCAAAGCATCCCCCCAAATGCCACCCCCTTTTAAAGCACGAGATGCTGCTGCTGCTTCTGCTTCTGCTGCTACTGCCGCTACTGCTATACGTTGCTTTCTCACCGAAAGCTCTTTTTGTAATGGAATTACTAGTTAATTAATTTCGCTCTTAGAGCTTTATGTTTATGTCTTCTAGTTTGTAGTATATATGGTGTACACCCTTCGCTTGATATGCCGCGCCGCCGTCTTTAGAATCTTTATACATTGTGTTGGTTTGGAAGGTTATTAATAGACTTGAGCTTAATTAATAACTTGTAATTAATATGTTTTCTTTTTTAAGGGTTTTCTTATATTATTGATTTTGCAAGATTTAAATGAAACCTTTCTTAAAAAATCTTATTTATTTGATGAAATAGGCATAGAAATAATGACGTATGACTGTTTTTAAATACAAAGTAAAAATTTAATTTTTTTCGGACGATTTTAGGGGTTGTTCTGCTAGTCCCAGAAGTTTTTTTCAAAAGAAAACTTAAAAATTAAATTTCTTCAACTTTAACACCTTCTATCATCTCAACAAAGGGTTGCACAACAAAAAGTGAGCTAAATAAAATATACAGAAATAGTTATTCTATAGGATAGCGCTATAAAATTTTTTTTTCCAAAAAAATATTTTTTCGAAAATTTCCCCAAAAACACGGGATTTTTCGAAAATTTTAAAATTGTCCGAAAAAAACGAAACTTTTCAGATATGTAGATAAGGATAGGACAAACATTTCATGTAAGTAACATTTTTTGATTGCTCTTTTAGTTTGGTCAGGAAAAAACAAAACATATTTTTGTTTTCCAAAAAAGTGATTTTTCTCAAACTTTTCTTTATATTTTTAAGAAAAATAAAAATATTAGCAAGCTTTTTGTATATAACTAAAGAAGAATAGTTGCTCTAATAGATACAATAAAGAAAATAACAAAAAGTTAACTTTTGAGGATAGTTTTGGGGTTGTAAAGTTGACCAATTTTTTCAACTTTTGAAATATTTTCCAACTTTAACGCCCGGTATATCTTAAACTAAGGGTCTCACAACCAAAAGTTATTTAAATAAAATGTAGAGAATTTAATATCCTATAAGTCAGTGGTAATTAATTTTTTTTTTAGAGAAATTATTTTTTTCGAAATTTCCGTAAAAATCCTCGAAAATCCGCAAAAAATCCCAAGTTTCACCAAAATTTCAAAATCATCCGATTTAGATGAAACTTTCAGAACTTGTAGATAACGACTTAAGGAACATTTTATCTAAATGAAAATTTTCGATTGCACTTTTAGTTTATGCAGGAAAAAACTAAACATGTTTTTATTTTTCAAAAAAGTGATTTTTTCCAAACTATTTTAAATATTTTCAAAAAAAAATTAAAATATTGCCAAACTTTTTATATATGTATGAAGAAGAATAGTTGCTCTAATTGTTACAAAAAAGAAATAATGAAAAAGTTAACTTTTTAGGGTAGTTTTGGGGACGTAAAGTTGACCAATTTTTTCAACTTTAAAAATAATTTTCAACTTTGACATCCTGTATATCATAAACTAAGGGTCTCACAACAAAAAGTTATTTAAATAAAACGTAGAGAATTTAATATCATATTTGTCAATGGTAATTAAAAATTTTTTTCGAGAAATTATTTTTTTCGAAATTTCCGTAAAAATCCTCGAAAATCCGGAAAAAATCACAAGTTTTACTAAAATTTCAAAATCATCCGATTTAGATGAAACTTTCAGAACTTGTAGATAATAATGAAACAAACATTTTATCTAAGTAAAAATTTCCGATTGCACATTTAGTTTTGTCAGAAAAAAACTAAACATATTTCTGGTTCTCAAAAAACTGATTGTTTCCAAACTTTCCTCAATATTTTCCAAACAAAATGAAAATATTTTTAAAATTTATACATTTTTGGCAAGAGGAATAATTGCTTTATCAGAAACAAGAAAGAATCCTTAGAAATAAAATCTTTTAAAGGTAGTTTTGAAGTCTTAAAATTGACCAATTTTTTCAACCCTTAAAATATTTCTCAACTTTGACACCCTGTATAATCTAAACTAAGCAACTTACAATAAAAAGTTATTTAAATAAACAATAGAGAATTTAATACTCTATAAGAAGACACCATTGAAGATTACTTTTTCGAAAAAAAAAATTCGAAAATTTCCGGAAAATTTCAATGAAGACTTTTTAAATTTTTAACAATAAAAAAATCATTATTTCACCAATTTATGGATATTAAATAAGAAAATCGGAAATTTCACTGATGCAAAAATTGCATAGACAACGCAGCATCCTCAGCACGTACACAAACACACAGAGAAACAGAGAGAGAGAGAGAGAAAATTAGCATCCCTTAAAGCTGGCACTTTAATCGTATAGAGCCCCTTGGCATCCATTTGTAATTACATATACAGGAGATGGCATAACTGTATGTATAGAGAACAGTGTATAAATCTTAACGCGAAATCTAAGCAGACGTAATTTATTATATATTAAGGGAAGTCGGAGAGAAGTTGCCGGCAAACACATTTTATCAAATTTAATTGCAAAACTTCACACCAATACACGCAATTACACTACAAACACTGAGATATATTTTATGCTGCTGCTGCTGCTGCTGCTGCTGCTGCTGCAGCGGCAGATTTTCCACCCCCGACGCGCACCTCAACGTAAATCCACTTTTTACCGAAATTGCATGAAGCAAATCGATTGCGACACGAACAGCTTAAAAGTAGGACTGAATGAAATTTCTCCAAAATTCAAAAGGTTGTACAAATGAAGAAAGAAGTTCAAGAAAAACAAGATTGGGAAAAATGTTTCTCACACTTTTCGCTCTGTTGAAAATATCCAAAGTACTGCTACTAGTTCCGAAAACTAGTTATTGTGAAATACCGAGAGAAAAATAGACAAGTCACATAAAAGAAGGAAGGTGAAAGCTATGCTATGAAGAGTCGTCGATAAGATTTGTTTTATTTTAGTGTAGACCTATTTGAAATAAAAACGAGTTGCGTTTCTCAAGGAACAAGTAAAAGAACAAGTAAGGGGTTGTTAAGCTGGACACTGGTCAAGCCGCCAAGGACCTGTTATGTCGGTCTTCTTGGCCACTTTCGACGGCACTTTATTTTCTACTACTTCTACTACTACCCCCTTTTATATTGTTATCATTATTATTACTGTGTTATTACCCTAAAATGCCCTGATTTTACATTCTGGATTTGATAGTTCATCGAACGGGTTTACTTTCTCATCGAAACTTTTATTTTCTCTTATTTTTATTATCTTCATTTATTTTAATTTTACTTCTATTAAATATTAAATGTAAATTAAAATAAATAAAATTATTATAAAATATTTAAAATGATAATTATAAAATAAACAATTAAACTTTTAATTAAAATAACTTTAAAAGCAATTAGCAAAAAGTTGTAAAAGTGGAATCATCGGAGGTTCGTTCGAAGGGATGAAAAAGCGTCAGAGTAGAACTCTCTCTCAAGATTATTGATCAGTTTAAAGGCGGCAGGTTCCGGGATTTGCCGCCTCCACCCTCGCTCTTTTCCTTTACATTAGTTTCACTTATATGTACAGTGTTTGATACTCTTCTTTTGTTTTTTAGGATTTTTTTCTTTATAAATAATAACTTTGTTTTTCATGTTTTTCTACTTTGTTTTAAAATATTTATTATTAGTAGTTGTAGTAGTAGTTTTAATTTATTTTGTATTTATTAGCCGCCTCCAGGAATTCCTTTTTGTATTTTAATTTAATTAACTTAAAATTAATTGAAATTTTGTATTGTTTTACTGATGCAATTTATATTGCTTATAAAAATAAAATAATTGTATTTTTTTAACCGCCTCCAGTGGTCCTCTTTCTCTTTGTATTTTATTTTTATTATTTTATATCAAATCATAATTTTGCATAATTGACCAATTTTAATGCAAATTTTGTCTATAACAATAAAAGAAAAAGAAATTTCTTATGTATAACGAATCACTTTTCCAACTTTTCTTCCTTTTTAAAAAACATTAACCGTCCTTTTTCTTATCTTTTTTTTAAGAAAACAACAAGATATTCCTCACAAAACATTAACTGTCCTTAACAAAATTAATATTTTGCTTTTTTTAAATTTCTTATAAAAACAATTAAATAAAACAAAAACCACTGTCAAAATAAAGAACCTTAAAAATCAGAAATTCGTTTGAAAAATAATTAGAAGATTATTCAGTGGCACGCCACTGGAAAAAATGGACCCTTATTAGAATGAGAGAATATTTAGGGGAATGGGAAGGGGTTGTTGCAACCAACCCCCCTAGAATAGACATATAGACGACGCATATGGAAAGGCACACCTCTAAGCCTTATCAAAAAGTTAGAACCCTTGTAAAATGTAAGACGGCGCGCCATTGGTCGTTACCTAGGCAACCCTTAGACGCGCCCCTTGCGATAGATTTTCTCTTAGAGAGTAGCGAGCAGAGCAACCCTTAAAGTTATCTTATCAAGATGAAAAAGCACTTTTGCGCGATTTAGCTCACCCGGCGGCGGCGGCGGCAGCGGCAGCGGCGGATGCAACACACACACACACACACACACACACACAACCAACCCAAAACGTCTCCAACAAAATCAATAACTTTAACGTGTGCTCAAACTTATATCTAATACAATATTCAACCCTTAGAAATTTCCCTAATTATCATTAAATTAATTTATAATTAAATTTCAAATTAAAAAATGTTTTATATTTAATTTTTATGGAAGTAGTAATAAAACTTTTATTATGATGTAAGAAAGAAGTAAAAAATTGCTTCAAATAATAAAAGGGGAGAAGAAACCCCTAGAAAAAACTAAAAGGGGTGTTGCGTTATAAAAAAACCCTGAGGGTTAAGGACTTGTATGAAAAAAAAGGGGTTGAGAACTAAGCTTATTAACCCCTCCAAAGGGGTGTTTTATGATTTTTTAAAGAGTCCTTTCGTTCTCACTTCAACAAATAAAGCCACCCTTAAAGTACAGAGGGCGTCTGATTCAGAAGGCGACCCCTAAACTAAGAGCTAGGCTATATGTATAAGGAAAAAGAAACGAACGGGCAAAGAAATTGATTTTCTTCTTTCTTAATACAAAAAGTTGCCGTCAAAGTTTTAATTGCTAAAAGTTAATTTCGGATACTTTCGAAGTCTATCATTAATTTAGCTTAAAGTCCTTAGTGGAAAAACCACCCCCGTTGCCCTTTTTGCATCCAACCAACAAATATAAAGTCTATACTTTTATTTTTGTTTTTATACTTAAAAAAAACGTTAATGTAATTTTTCATAACTTATTTCTACTAAATATTAAGAAACAAATAATGTAAATACTGCTTTAATTGCTTTTCCACCCTTTAGGACAGAATTTTAGGGGTTGCTTTTTCGTGGGTTGATTGCCAAACAAGTCGGCGTTTTATTTTTAGCGACGCAGAAGAAATTGTTCGCAGAAGAAACGCGGGGCCAGTTTCATCAACATCAGCACACAGTGGCGGTGAAGGCGCCGGACTGCTTTTGCGGGGGGTGGAGGAGGAGGCGGTTTGAGGAGCAACCCTTACATTTTAGACATCTGCACTCGTCGTTTGTGTATTTATTAAAACCTTTCTTCTTCTATTTCGCATTTTCGACTCGACTTTATTTATATCCTTTCCGCTTTTGTTTTCCGTTGTTTTTTTTTTCGCAGTATCTCTTTTGCTTATAATTATTTTTTCTTTGTTTTTAGTAATTTTTTTTTAGTTTTTAATGTTAATTGATATCAAAATAATGACTTTTAGTTTAAGATGAAATATGATTTCTTTTTTTAATGGGAGTTAATTGATGATTTTATTTTTTAAGTGGTAATTTTCGCAACCCCTGCTTCTTCTTGAACGTTGTTGCGTTCTTCGTGCAGGGAAATTAATGGTATAAGAGTGTAAAATTTCAACCCCTAAATGATCTTAAAGTGCTTATAACTTTAGAAGATGATTTTTACGCGTCAGCTTATTCTTTGCTGATTGCTTTCGACGTCATTTTTCTTCGGATTTTTATTTTATTTTCGCTGGTGTTTACAACACCAAACTTTTCTTTGTATTTTTAAGAAAATTAAAAATATTTTTAAACTTTTAATAGGTCTCTTAAGAAGAGTGGTTGCTTTATTAGAAGCAAAAAATAATATTTACAAAAGTTAACTTTTAAGGGTAGTTTTGGAACTATAAAGTTGACCCACTTATACAGTTAAAAAAATATTTTTCAACTTTAACACCCTGTATCTTTTAAACCAAGGGTTTCACAGCAAAAAGTTATTTAAATAAAATGTAGAGAATTTAATTCTCTATAAGATAGTACTATTTGCTTTTTCCACAAAGATTTTTTATTTATTTCCCCCCCCAAAATCTGAAGTTTCCCCCCAATTTGAAAATGGCTTAATTTCGATGAAACTTTCCAAACTTGTAGATAATAGTGAAAGAAGCATTTTATCTAAGTAAACTTTTTTGATTACACTTCTAGTTTTTCCAGGAAAAAACTCGAAAATTCCGTAAAAATCCTCGAAAATCCGGAAAAAATCATGTTTTACCAAAATCTCAAAATTATCCGATTTGAATGAAACTTTCAGGACTTATACATAACGACAAAAGGAACATTTTATTTAAGTAAAAAAATTTAATTGCTCCCGTAATTTCACTAGGAAACAATAAATTAAATTGCGCTTTACCAAAAAAGTTTTCCCAAGCTTTCCTTTATATTTTCAAGAAGAATATAAATAATTTTAAAATTATCAAACGCATCTAAAGAGGAATAATTGCTTTATCAGAAACAAAGAAGAAACTTTGAAAAAATCATTTTATAAGGGTATTTTTAATGTTCTAAATCAGACAAATGTTTTCAACCCTTAAAATATTTTTGCAATGTTTTAAATACTTCAAACTCCACCACCAAAAACAAAATATAACTAAAACGAATTAATGCAATAAAAGACAAGAGGAAAAAATAATGAATAAGTGCAACATTAGTCTCTGCAGCCTCTTTCGCTGAACACTCGTAGAAAAGAAGACGCAGAAGAAAAGAGCGAAAAGGGGAAGCAGCAGCGGCGGGCGGAGGAGGCGCGCAAAAAGCGAAATAAATGAAAACGGCTAATTTGCATTCCCTTATCCTTTTCCTTTCCCTGCCACCCAACCCCCGAAAGGACGACTTGCACAATGCAAAAAATTATTCTCTATGACTCACTTAGTATCCCTTTAAATCAGCAAGACATTTAACAAAAGAATAGACTTTAAAAAACAAAACCAAAAACTAAAATCGCCTGAAGACTTTAAAGCCATTTAGAATTGAAATTAATTGCAATTGCAATTATTCTTTTCTATTATTAATTTTCATTAATAACGATATCATAAGGGCATTATATAATTCGGTATTGGTAATTGGCGTCCAATTAGTGTGCGGTCTTTTTTCCGAAAACAGTGAGCGGTCATTTAAGAGAGCCAGATGTGCTTCCTAAGGGAGCCCTTTTGTTCTCCCTTTTTTTGCCCACTTCTTTCCTCTTCTCTAATGCTGCCCAGGTAAAGGTCATTCGAAAGGTCATCGCAATAACCTTTTAATGCTTTTTAGCTTTATTTTACTTTAAGTTTTATTTTTATAATCTAATACTTAAAATTAATAATTTCTTATAGCCTAAGAAAAAAAAAACTTAATAAATAAAGGAAATATTAAAAGCACCAAGAAGTAAATGAAGTAAAGAAGAAGAAGAAAAAAAACTGATTGCGGAAAATATATTCGAAATTAAAATATTCATCTCATTGAAAAAGCGCGAGAGCCGAAGACTGAGTGAGCGAGTTTCTATTAAAACTTTTTAAGGGAATTTTCCCTTTCGGGGGGCGGCTGAACCAAAAGCAAGGCGACGAGAGAGGAGCGCGGGGGGCTTCATTAAAAACTTAAATTAAAACAAGTGGACACGATTTCTCCAACACACACACACAGAGAGAACCAACACTAACCCCCTTCAACCCCTTATATTCCATTCCGCAGCTTATATATTTTTGCGCGACCCTGCTTTGATTTCTTCTTCGGCTCTCTCGTCAAAAACACCCCTCGAAGCAATACACACGCACACGCACACACACAGCTACACGGACACACGGGACACCAATACATTTTCACAAATACAAAAGCAGTGCAATCGATATATCTGAAGCTGAAGCTGCTGCCTGCCGCTGCCGCTGTTACAAAAATGGCCGCGTTTTTTTCCGCCCCTCGAAAGAGCTCACCCTCTTTCCATTCTGTATTAGCAGAAGAGTGCACCGGGGCCACCCCCTCCGCCACCCCCTCGGCCGCGTTGCTATACTATAATGGTGTGCACTGCTGCTGGACTATTTGCATATTTATTTCGCGCGCGCCTCTTTTGTTTCTTCTTCTGCTGCTTCTTCTTCTTCTTCTTTATTATTCTTCTTTTACTACTACTACTGCTGCTGCTGCTGCTGCTGTAGCCATCAGAGTGGAGCCGCCGGGGCACGGAAAAAAGAAGCGGCCTTAACTACCTTTTGTCCGAGTGCTCTCTGCGTCTTTGTTTTGCATGCACTGCAAAACCCGTTGTGTGCTACGCGTACTGTATAGATAGAGATATAGTACTCAAAGTTTAATGCTTTTCTTTCCCGGCGCCTTCACACGCTCACACACAGATGCAAATGTACAGATACAAAAACACAGAGAAGTGGAGGAGAAGACGAAGAAGAAGCTAACTGCTGTCGTGCAGATTGCCTAGTAAATTCTTTTATTTCCTCCAAAGGATACATTTTATTATTGTTATCTTTATTTATGTCCCGGCGCTCTTTTGCTTCTTCTAGCTTCTTCTGTTTCTTCTATAGTCTATACTATATATCTCTGTATGTGCGAAAGTCCTGCGAGGCTTTATTTATTTCCTTTTTGCGCTGATAAAAGTTTCCTATTGTTTTGCTTTTTCTATAAATTTTAATTTTTTACTCCTTTTTTGCTTATTGTTTGTTGGTTTAATACCAACTGATTTTTTCTTTAATTTTCATTTATATTTTTAAATAGCAAAATTTAAATAAAAGCGATAATTAATTAAAGTTGTTTTAAATTTATACTTTATTGTTTATGTGAAGAAGTAGAAGTAGTGTAAGAAGCAGAAGAAGGACGAAAGAGGGAAAAAGTTTCCGCTAAAAGGATAATTTTCGTTGAATTTTTACGCTCAATTTAGTTGTTCGTGTCTGCTGCTTTCCAGAGCAACTTTTTCAATGCAAAGTTTTCCTTCTTCCGCACACTTCCTCCTTTATTTTCTTTCTTATTCCCTTTTTTTAATTTTTTGCATCTTTATTGCATTAAGTTTAATAGTTTATAAAGTTTTTAACTGTCAAAACGTTTTATCGCTTTCCACTTAAATGAATTATTATTATTTCTGTTTTTTTTTTCTTTAATTTTGTAAGTAAAAATAATAAAAATTACAAAATTAAATATAATCTATAAGAATTTAAATTATAATACAAATTTAATATTTTAATTATGTTGAAAAATATAAAAGAAAACTAAAGAAATTCCAACAAGAAAAGAAGTAAATGTAGAAAATGGAAAATCAAACGAAAAACGAGTCCTGCGAAATTAAAATATTCATGGAAAATACCAAAAACTTTCTGGAAAAACAACTGATGAAAGAAAACCAAAAACTAAATTTAAATAGTCCTTAAAAGAAATTAAATATTGGATTTTTTTAAAGAAAACCCTTTGGAAAATCCAAACAAAATGAAACTTCGAAGAAACCTTTCAAATTTATTTTTGAAGCTTTTTTTTTTAACAAAAAATTAAAACAATTTAAGAAATACAAAGACAACAAGACATGAAAACCCAAGAAAACAATTCCTAAAACCTAAAAAACACGAAGAAAATTAAGAAAAATCAAAGTAGCTAGCAGCAGTGGAAGAAAAAGAAGCTGAAAAAAAAAATTAAAGATTTATCGAAAGACTTTTAACTGGAAACGTCTGTAATAAATTTAGCACGAGGGGACTTTTTCCCCTTTTCGCCTCCTCTAGCGCTAGGCCACTCTCTCCTCTCTCCTCTCCACTAATACTAAGGCACATCGAACTTTTTCCTCTTCGATTTATATTCCTTATTCCTTAAGACCCAATCTAATTCCACGAGACGTAGAGGGTAACTTTTTCCTCCATTTCCTGGCAATTTTTTCCTCTTCATTTTCTTTTACATTTCATTTAAAAACTTTATTTTAAAAACTTTTAATTTATTTCTTATTTAAATTAAATTCCTCATTCTTTTTAATAAAATAATTAATTGGAAAAAGAGAAAAAGAAAAACCAAATTATAAAAAGAAAACTTGCTTGTACTGCATTCAACAAGGGGGTGGTAAGTTGCAGGACTTTAGAAACAGCAGCAGCAGCAGCAACAGTAAAAGAAGAATAGCGCCCAGCATCACAAAGGGCATGTTAAAAGAAAAATAATTCTTCTACACTTCTTCAAGATGGAAAATACAGCCCTCCTTTTCAGAGTTTTCAGTTTTCCTCTTACGCAGAGGGTGCGAGGCGAGATTCCCGATGAAATATCCGACAAAAATCTATATCTCAAAAAGGGGTAACAAACAAACAGACAGACAGACATCAGCATCAGCAGCATCCGGAGACTCATTTCAAAAAGAAGCGCCTCTTCGTCATCTTCTTCTTCTTCTTCTGGTCCGCCTGGTTCCTTTTTAGAGAGGGAAAAAGCCTGCTTTCTTCGGGCAGTTCTCTTTGAAAAGGCACAGGAGACAGACACAAGGGGAGAGCTTGGCAAAAAATTAATGAGAGATCCTTGTTTTTATTGATTTTCCGCGGGGGCGCAGATCGAGAATTGAGAGGCGGCCGAAAAAGAATGCAAAACAGCCTCCGCACTCACTGGCGCTCTGCCGATGTCCCTCTTTCTTTCTTTCTTTTCTCTCAACTCTGATACACGCGCACACAGAGTGAGAGTATAGTCTCTCTATATACAATTTATCTTTCCACCACTTTCTCCGCTTTTTACCCTTTCTCTGTATAGCTGTCCCTCTTTCACATCTCACTCTTTCTCTTGTATTGTCTGTGTGTGTGTGTGTGTGTGTGTGTGTGTGGGTGTGTGTGTTTGTAAAGTCTTCGGCCTGTATAGAGACTTTTTCAATGTGTATTTTGTGTTTGCGCGTGTAGAAGTGAGAGCGCTTGCCAACATTTTATACTGATATTCATCTTATTCGCTGCTTTTTGTCTTTTCTTTCCATCCACCAACCACCACCCCTAAGTTGCTTCTCCATCTCTGTGTGTGTCCGTGTGTCTCTTCTCTGTGTGTGGGTCCCTGCTATCAGTCGCCTATTTAAAAGATAATTTATCTATCTCGCAGGGTGTCCCTGCAAAAGAGGCGCGCGTAGAGAGCGCGCGTAGAAAGCGCTGTGAAAGAATAAGAAAACGGGCGCAGTCGAGGAGAAACAATTTTGAAAAACGACTTTCTTTGTGCTCGGACCATTAAGGACTAATTGCAACGTTTTAATTTTCGAGAGCGGCGCCGTCCCTTAAGCTACACACACACACACACACACACAGTGCTCTGATAACACCACTTTTCAGACATGTTTTGAATAACGTCTAATTTATGGATTTACTCTCTTTTTATTCTCTGTGCACACCATTTCGCTGCTTTTCCTTCTCTTCTTCTTCTTCTTCTTCTCAACACTTTTCAGCGCTCTCTTTCTTTACCCATAATGTTATTTTGCACTTTACATATAACATATATTTGTAACTTATTGTAATTAGTCATTTGAAGCCAATTAATTGCTTTGTTATGCAAAGGTTACTTGGAAAGCTTTTCAGGTAATTTTTTGTTTCAATTTTCTACTACTAATTGAAGAGAAAAACAAACATTAAAAACTAATTGCGACATCTACCAATAATTCAATTAATTCAATAACACAACCTCAAAGTGTCTTTGTTGACAAGTGACGTATTGCAAATGTCAATGGTTGTAGTCAAATGCAATTTTCTCTTAAACCATTTGAAAAATTGCATTTCTTTTTGCGCAACTTTATTAAACTTTTCAAAATCTTTAATTCTGCTTTTTTAATTATATTTGAATATTATTTTGAATTTTTCCCACGAATATCTAGTTTTTTGCACATTAAATTTTAAAACAAAGAAACTATTTGAAATTTTCCATTAAAAAAAACTTTCATTTAATGATTTTTGACCTTTATTTATTAATTGCAAAAAAAATTATATTTCAATGATGTTTTTTTATAAATGAATCACCAACTAATGAGTCAATATCCTTCATTTCCTTTTCGAAACACATTTCGAAATTTTCATTAATTCGAAGTCACCTATATCAACTTTAAACTATTTAAAAAAACAGCAGTAACTTTCGCATATAGAGAACAAAGCAATTTTTGCATAGACATAAAGAGGTCATTGCAAAAAAAAACCTATTTAGTGAATTTTCCATCAATTGCTCCATTATTCACTATGCTTAAATTAAAAACTATTTAATCTAATTTATGAAATTTCCAAAAAAAAACCACTGTACCAACAATTTAGCTCTACAAAGATTTACTATTAAAATGAAACCAAAAACGAAACACAAGAAACCAGAGACGAGAGACAAAAGAAGACCGAAAGTGACCCATAAAAAGGGTCGGACCTTAAGGACCATCAGAAAGGAACACGTAGAACAAACAACAAAGGAAATCCGTTGGTCGTTCGCACCATATTACTACACCGAAAAGATTGCTGCAGCAGCAGCAGCAGAGCAGCAGTAACGGAGCAATAAAGCAGCAGATGTTTCATTGACGACGGTCATCTGTAGTAAATTTGCATACCGGCCTGACCACTCTGACCCCCAAAGGGTTGCAATCACTGACCTACACGCATCTCCTCATCGGTACAGAGTCTCTAGGTAACCCTCCTGTGCCCTTCAAAAGCTCACCACCGGCAACATTAACCGACATGCCACTAAAGTGTTAACACTGTGATCATCTTATAAGTGTAATTTCCTTAAGAACTTTTAATAAATCTTTTAAAGCTTTTACAAATTAAATAAAATGTTTTTCAAGTGAAAAAATCAGAATTTTATAAATTTTTAATTTTTAAAAAAATGTGAAATAATATAATAAAGGGGTTGAAAAAAGCTGATTAGGAAAAAAGCTGATGAAGAAGATGAAGAAGAGAGGGTGAAAAAGCAGAGCGAAGAACAGCCAGCCAGCCAGCCAGCCTAGCAGCAAGCAAGAGCAGTGAGGAGCGTAACAGTGGGGTGGGTGAGTGCTGTGAAGTGGGTGGTTTGAGGGGGTGAAATTTCCATCGGAAAGAGTTGATTGCTTCGCCGTGGCGGCCATCTTAGTGTTCTTTATTATTGGCCATTGCTTTTATGTGCGCCAGTTTTTAGCGTTCGAGCAATTCGCCAAAAGAAAGAGAAAGAAGTACGCAGAGAGGAGAAGAAGTAAAAGAAGAAGAAGACGACGACGACGGAGGCGAAAGAGAAAAACCCTTTCGCGCGCGGCGTCTTTCGTTTTTATTATTCCCTTCGCTCCGCGCGCGCCACAGCGACCCTGATGCTGCGAGATGCCCAGCAGAAAGAGCGCTTTCCCGGCCGATGGAGCTTTTTATTGTGCCGAGCGCTTTTCTTCCACTCTCCGCACTCTTTTCTTTCTCTGCTTCTTCTCTTCCCTTAAAATACATTTACATTCGTTTTCTTTGCTTGTGCCGCCGCCGCCGCTGCCTCTATACTAGCCGCTTCTTCTTCTCTGTGTGTGTGTGTGTGTATTGCATCGCAGATCACACAGCAGAAGGAAAGACAAAGAGGAAAAACGCGGATCCTGTGCTGCGCTATATAGCGCTCGATGCTTTTATTAAATGCTCTCTCTGTGTGTCCCGTCGTTCCTCTTTTTCATTTTTCATTTTATTTCTTTACTTCTTTTTTTTTTAACTGTTCCTTCGTTATTTCCATTTTTATTTTAATTATACTATTTAGGTATTACTCAATGCAATTTTATTATTTGCCAATAATAATAATAGAAAATTAAACTTTTTCTATTACTTAAAACGACAATAAAATGTAACTGCAACGGAAAATTGCATTAAAATTAAAACAGAAAAAAAGAAACTTTGCAAATTGATTTCTAATGCAGTTTGCAATCAATTATTTGTTTGCATCGGATTGCGCAATCGAAGAAAATCTAAAAGCGATTAATTTTACAATTGCGACATCTATTATTCAACAATTCCCATGATAAAAATTTAACATAACCTGTAATTGTCATTCTATTGACAAATGACGTATTCAAAATGTCATTATTTATAATCAAATGCAATTTTCTCGGAGAGTAGTTGGAAAATTGCATTTCTTTTTGCGCAACTTTATCTAACTTTTAATGATGATTTATTTTAAATTTTGTTTTTTTTTTTCTAAGAAAAAAAAATTGAATTTTTCCAGTGAAAAACGACTAAAATTGGATTCAAACTAACAGAAAAATAGCGAAAGGAAATTGCATAAATTGCAACTATTTGTTTTCGTCTGAATTTTCAAACCTTTGGACTGATTGCAAAGCAGCGAAGCAACCAAATTAATAAACAATTAACCAATGCAATTATACAATGGAAAATAATAATGATAATAATCCTCGGAAGTCGAAATCGAAAGTAAAACCTCTAAAGAGTCTAAAGCATTCAGAATTTAACCTGTTTCCATTTTAATCTTTTTTTCCTCACTCTTTTAACCAACAGAATAACTTTACATTTGTAAAGAGAGAAAAAACCAAAGTATATCAAAAAGTACATAAAAAGTGTTTTTAAGGTCAACACTTAATAATGTTTATAAAGTACTATAAGTGCTATTAACAATTCCAAAATTTCCAATAGACTTTTCGCATTGCTTATATTGCTTACATTAGCAGTAAACAAAAAAATAAATAACAGCCGAATGCGACTGTATAAGTAATGCGGTTTTATAAACAAACGTAATTAGAATATTGGGAAACATTTCGAATTTATAACAAAGAGCGAAACAATAGACGAAAAAAATCGCTATTTTTTTCTTTATTACTGTCTACGAGTATTGTTTTAATATTCATTTGTTTTCAACGTCAATGGTATTAGTGAAATTTTCCTAAAAAAAAAAAACAGGCAACAAACGAAAGGAAAATGAGGGAAAAATTCCATTTGTTGATTGTTTAATTTGACGCAATTTTTTTCTAGTTTTTAATTAATTTACGTCATTTTCGGTAATTGCTTTTTAATTTTTAATAACAATAATGTTGTTTATTATCTAAAAAAAATTTACTATACGTTACAGATTAAAGAACAGATTAATAATCTATTATTTAATTGTTATTTTTGTTTGAAATTATTATTTTTGTGAATGATTTATTAAAAATATATTTTCATTAAGTTTTTTTTTAATATTAATTACTGTAATATTATTTTTGGAACTTGTAAAAAATGAGGAAAATTAAAGATATTTTTACCAGATATAATGTTGTTTTTTATACCTAATTTATAATTACAGCTCTCGGAGGTCATTAATTTCTTCTACGAACACATCTAAAAACTACTTTTGATTTCTTTGAAAACCACAATAATTAAATTTTGCTGACGGCATAAATTGAGCTACGCAGAGGAGTTGAAAAAAAAAACTGGGAATTTGTTACTGTAATTGTTATGACGAACACGAAAACCGAAATTTCAATAATTCTAATACTGACTAAACTGAAACTAAAACCGTTACAAGCAATTTAGCAGCACGGCAAAATCAGAGGACCATCGAACAAAAGAACACAGGTACCATAAACCAAACTGAACAGAACCAAAAGCATTACAAAACCAAAAAAAAAAAAACTGAACAGCAATCAAAACGTGAATGTCCGATTTTTACTACCTGAGTGATCTTTCAAAAGAGCGAAATCCCTTGGGAACCGGTTCTGACCATCTGGGGAAACCCTTTCAAATGACCCCTGATTACCATACCGGCCTGACCAGTCTTGGAAATTATTGCCGCGGCAATTGGGCAACAGCTGCCCCTTTGAAATCTCACCCCTTTGAAAAAACCACTCTAGCTAGTGAAGTTTCGAACCTCTTTGCCAGCGCTTCAAACCTCTCCGGGAGCTTGAAACCAGTGAAGGAATTCAAAAAGCAACCCTTGCAACTTGCAGCCACCACCAACAGATACCACCACGAATCGGAACACTTTCAAAGGGGTGGAAAGCAACCCCTTAGAAGCTTGCAGATTGTGGCAAAGTGGGCGCCACTTGCTGTGAGCCACGCGCCACAAGGAAAAAGGTTTGAAAAAAGCAGCAGCAGCGGGAAAAAACGGCGGCGCAACTTGAGGAAAAAAAGGCAACCAAAGCAGGTGAAACTGCTTTATAAAGTGCGCGGGCCATGAAGCGCACCTTAGTGTTGTCTGAGCCATGAGTGTCGAAGAGCTAGAGTTGAGCATAGCACCTGAGGTGGTGTTCGAACGCGAAACGAACGAGAAAGTGTGCGTGCCGCCGGTCACCGACAGCGAAATCGTTCGCTTCTACCGGGGCAAGACGGTCTTTCTGACCGGAGCGACCGGCTTCTTTGGCAAGACCATCATTGAGAAACTGTTGCGCTGCTGTCCCGACCTCGAAAACCTCTTTATATTATGTCGCGACAAGAAAGGCCTTAATGTTCACGAGAGAATCGAAAACATCTTCAACGATCGCGTAAGTTGCTCTCATTTCTCTTCATCTCATCATCATCAGCTTCTCTCGCAGCATCTACAGAGTAGCAGGAAACTACTTTTTTTGTTTGTTAATAAACTATAGCAAAACTAATAGCAATCAAATTGAACAAATTACAAAACGGTAAATAAAGTATTGATTGCTTTGCAAGTTTTTCGATAATAAATCTAAACAGTTCGTGAATGTTGTTGCTTACACGTGCGATTTCGGTCTCGCTTGCTGCAACCGTTGCGTAAGCGTTGCATAAATATCATATGTGGTATACAGCAGCAGTAGTAGTAATATGTGATTCGAAATACTCTACTTTCTTTTTTGTTTTTCGTTACCCTATATTTTATAATATTTACTTATTTACTCTATTCCGCATTTAAAAAGTTACTGTCTAGCCATTTAAGAGATCGACGTCAAGCAAAACGCTCATAAATTACTTTCCAATTTGTTTTCATTTAATTTCCTCTTTTTTGTTTAATTGCTCTACAAGTTTTTCTTCATTTTTTAATTCTCCTTTAAATTAAATTCAAATTTAAACTTCATAATTGTTAAAATACACGAGCTATTTGTTATGCTCTGATTAAGAAGACTGAATTAAGTTCAAAAACTTTAAAACATTAAAAAAACAACTTTTAAACTGTTGTTTTACTTTGTTAGTTCATTGAGGAACTAAAAGAGGGCGCAGTACCAAAATTAAATAAAAAACAATTGGTTTTGATAAACATTATCCTTTAAGGAAAGTTAAAAAAAAATTGAAATTAATATAAACGACGAGGGGACAATTAAAATCAATTTAAAATCTTCAGAGAAGGACGACACCTGTAGTTGAGTGATTGTAGTTAACAGCAAAGACAAGTGACAGCTTCAAACTGTCAATTGAGACATTCAACTTGGAATTTCTCCAAGAAAACGTAGAGAAAAATGGATTTTCATCACGTAATTTTATTAAACTTTTCATAAGCTTTAAATCGACACCTTTTACCAAATATTTTGAGCTCTATATTTCATTATAGAGGGCGCCAAAGCATGCCACAACAAAACTAACCTCATTATAAATTATTTTTTTATAAAATTCAGAGGAAATTTCATTGAAAACAAAGCATGAAACTGATTGAAATCATATTACAAGACTTAGGAGCAACCTAAAATTAAAAACTAAGCTAAATAACCAAAAGCGGACGACACAAATTGTTACCAAATGACAAGTGACAGGTTCAGACTGTCATTTAAGATGTTCAACTTTGATTTTCTCCAAGCAAACGTAGAGAAAAATGGTTTTTTCACCGGAATTTTATTAAACTTTACATAAGCTTTAAAAAACCGTTTTTCCGGAAAAGATTCCTTCTGATTTAGATATTTCTTAGACATTTTTTTATTTATTCGGAAATCTAACAAAGATGAGATGAAACCAACACAAGTTGCAAATCGCTCGTAAAACTAACGGCGTTTTGAATAAAATTCCGCTTTGAATGGAAAAATTGTACGCGCCAGCAGTAAACACTATATGGAAATCATGCAACAGACATTAATCAGAAATGTCATCCGCTGTAGCATACGAAATCAACCGTTGTGAACTTATAGCGAGTGGTTTGTGCGTGTGTCTGTTTGTATGCGAGGATCATCTGCAAAACAAGGTCAAATCATATAATTTCAGACCAGTTTTTCAACTCTTCTCTTTCCTGCGACAAAACACAAGCCTCCGTCTCTTTTTTTCGATTCAAAAATCAGCGAAAAAAACTTTTTTTCCCACATTCCCAGAAAATTCCAATTAGTTAATTGCAACGACCTCTATTATTCAGACATTAAATCTAAACAAAACTGCTGCAATTTCCCTTAATTTCATTATTGATTTTTCTTATTTTTCTTGTTGCAGTTGTTCAGTAAAGTCAACGCTTTGTACCCGAAATGCCGCCACAAGGTTACCATCATCAAAGGGGATGCAATGCTGCCCAATATGGGCATTTCACCCGAAGACCGCCAACTCCTCACTTCAAAAGTCAACATTATAATTCACGCGGCGGCCACCGTTCGCTTCGACGAGAAATTGCGCACTGCGATGCGAATTAATATTGGGGGCACCAAAGAGATGCTGAAATTGGGCCGCGAGTGTCCCAATCTTCAGTCTTTTGTCTACGTCAGCACTGCTTTCAGTCATTGCGAGCGCGACTTCATCGACGAGAAATTTTACCCGATGCCCACGAGCCTGGCGGAGTTCGAGGCCTCCATTGAGCGCAAAACCGATGAGGAATTAACCGATTCAAAGTATTTAGCCAAAACAATTTACATTACATCACTTCAAGGTGCTAGCAATTTGAATCTTTTGCAGATTATTTGAACCGTGGCCCAATACTTATGCTTTCACCAAAGCCATGGCCGAGCAATTTGTCGAGAAGAACTCGCAAGGACTTCCACTAGTTGTTTTCAGACCATCTATAGGTTAGTTTTCGGCTAGTAGTGCCATCTGCTTTTTGATTTCGAAATACTATTGACAAGTGACAGTTACGCTAAAGTTACGTCAAAGGAACACTTTAAATGCGATTTTCTACTAAACTAAAAGAGCTAGGAAACTTTTTCTTGCACTATCTTGTTGGAAATTTCATAAAGATCATTTTTGTTTTGCTTTTGTTGGAACTGATGAAAATTGATGATTTTTAGTGATTTCAACCTACAAGGAACCTATCAGAGGATGGATTGACAACTTATACGGACCGACAGGAGTTTTAGCAGGCGCAGGACTGGGAATCTTAAAGACTTTATACTGCGATGGCAAAGTGCCTGCTGAAATTGTCCCCGTTGACTTTGTAGTCAACGCTTTGATAGCCACATCTTACCATGCAACCAAAGTGTAAGACTATTACCATTTTACTCAACATCAAAACAAAATTTCCTAATTTTTCATTTCTTACAGAAAAAATGAACTGCCGATCTTTAACTTCGTATCATCTGTGGAGAATCCCATCACTTGGGACCAGTTTTGCAATATGAATCATTCCTACGGCATCAACATACCCTCCATCAGGGCCTTCTGGTACTACAACTTCCGCCTGAACAAGTACCGAGTGGTTCATTGGTTGTTCACAATTTTCCTGCACTGGATACCTGCTTTTATAATCGATGGCCTCTGTATTTTGGTGGGAAAACAAGCTCAGTAAGATAATATCATTGGGATTATGAAGATCAAGTCAATAATTTTTGGATTTTTTGCAGATTGCTGAAGGTTTACAAGAAAATCGAAAAGTTCTCCAAGGTAATCACCTACTTCACCATCAGACATTGGTACTTTAAGAACAGCAACACGCAAGACTTGTGGCAGAGTCTCAACGAAAACGACAAGCAACTGTTTCCATTCGATATGCGACAGGTGAACTGGCTATATCACTCGCAGATGAATATTTTCGGCGTGCGGACTTACGTTATCAAGGAGGACCCATCCACTTTGCCCGTGGCAAGGAAAAGATGGCAACGTCTGTGCATCCTACACAACGTGCTCAAATATGCTTTCTACTTGTTATTCTTGCGCATTATCTACAGCCTTCTTAGCGGTATCTTCTTCACTTAAGTGCAATTTGTAATTTATTTTATGTAATAATTATATTATTTTAAAGTTTTAAATATATTTTATTATACACCTTGAAAGTGCTCACCTTGGTTGCTAAGTAACTTTTCCTTGTTTGAAACATCTTTTATAGTTTCTTGGCAACAGCAAACAAATGTATTGATTGCTTTCGAAAGTGCAGCAGTGACTAACTAGATTATTTATTAATTCGGTGAATTTCGCACACAAAAAACCTTAGAAATTAATTGAAAAAAATGGAAAAACCGGAAGATGATGAATTGAAGCGCTTGAAGCGACAGTTTCGCATTATGAACAACGACAAGAATGCCTTGATGGGAGCCTATTTGATGCGCAAAACCAAGCAGCAGAAAATGATTCAGGTGCTGCAGAAGGAAAAGGAAGAGCTGCAGTTGGAATTGCAAGTGTTTCAAAAGCGTGCCCGCAAGGATTGCAAGCAATTGCACAAATTGCAAAAGTTACTAGCTTTCAATGAGAATCTCGAACGCGAAATCGGAAGCAAAAAACACGAAATCCAAGATTTGAATCAGCAAATTAAAGAGGTTACCACTATTACCATAATAATACCAACTAATTAACAACTGCAGTCTGCACAAACAAGCAATCCATTCAATATAATGGTTTTTACAGCTGGGAACTACCATTAACAAGCTGCAAAATGTTGTAAAGTCCGTCAACAAATTGGAAGTATCAAAATGTTCGAAACTTGATTCACCTAGAAAATGCGAGAATAAACTTGACACCTACATCAAGCAATTTTGCGTCATCTTGGCCGAAAACCGCAAGTCACGCTCCCAAGTTCAATGCCTCTTGAAGGACAGGTTGTTGATACTTGGTTTAAATGCATTTAAATTTCATTCAGAAATTCAATTTCAATGGTTTCTAATTGATTCCTTTTAGAAAGTTGTTTAATGAATATTGGGCAAAGTTAATCACTAAATACGAGAACGGAAAGAGAACGCTGTTGGAATTGATGGACCAATCAAGTGCAGCCTTTGCTCAAAGAGAAGAAGCTGTGGAAAAGTTAAAGATCTTAAAGATCAAATCATTGTCGAAGAGTGCTGCTCATATTGAAGTAAAGATCATTAAAATGCAATGATAAAATGTTAAAAATAACTACAGCACTGTTAATTGCAGAGCATGACTGAAATGAAACGCATGTTGGATTTGCAAACAAACCTGGGGGAGTTCCTGCAGAAGAAAACCCGCAAGAGGATTATGTTGGACATTGAGAAAAAGGAGCGCGAAAAGTTGGAACTTGCGCGGAAAACCACTGAAGAACAATGCAAAAACTACACTTTAATTTTGGATCAAATTAAGGTTAGTTTCATCTATTTAATTCATTGATGCTAGGTAGCAGCAGGAAAAATCATTAAATGCTTTACCAATACCTTGCAATTTTGATGAATTTTAACTTCTTTGAAGGAATTTGTTGGAGAATCAGATATCCAAAAAATATCAATGCAATATCTGCGGCAAGAAGAGGAAAACTTTGCTTTGTTCAACTACGTCAATGAATTAAACGACGAAATTGAGAGTTTAAATTTGGAAATCGCAGCAATATCTTCTAAAATCAAAGACCAGTTGCAAAGCAACGAAGAACAATCGCAAAATCGCTTGGACCACTTTGAAAATCTTCGGAATGACTTACAGGAAATAAAAAACCAAGTACTTTATTGATAGGTAGTATCAATTTGATTCTTAAGCAACTTTTATAGGTTTCCCAGGAAGATTCCAAATTGGAAGCGAAACAACAAGACCTGGACGGCATTCTTAAAGGTTTAGAGGAAATATTCCGCATACTTCGGTGCAGCCAAGCACCACTGCTGGACCTTTTAGGTGATAAGCAAAAGATCGACGAGCACAATGTCCTCCTCTACTTATCAGTGCTGGAGACAAAACTGGGAAGTCTAAGCGCTAATTATAGTGGACTGTAAGCCAGAGGTTATTAGGCTATAAGTTAATAGTACAAGAGTTCTTAGTGGAACCAGTAATTTCCAGTTTGGGAGACCTTTAAGGTCAGCGATAGAAGTGTAATCAAGCACACAAAGATTGTCTTATGTTTATCCGCATTTTTTGTCATAATTTTCAAATATATAAATACCACAAACTGAATAATTATATACTCTTTGTATTTGTTTGGTGTTGCTGGGAAGTTCTTTAAGATGCCTCCGAATGTAAGTTCCCTTTTGGGATTACCCCAAAGTTATTTTCATTTGGTTTTTGGTTTTATTAAATAGGAAAATTCAGTAAAAGAACTTCAAAGTTCTCCGATAAAGATTGTAATTATTGGCCAGAGCCAATTTGCTGCTGATACCGTCGAAATTTTGCAGCAAAACGGTCATAAAGTTGTTGGAATTTTTACCATTCCTGATAAGAACAACAGAGAAGATGTCCTAGGTAAGTACCAACTTTATTTCAAAGTTAACTGATAACGAAATGGCAAACAAAAAATTGGCAGCTTCCAAAGGCTTCAAAGATAATATTCCGGTGTTTAAAATTCCGAAATGGAGAGCTGCTGGTAAAGTACTAGAAGAAGTCTTCCAAATTTACAAAAGTTTAGAAGCTGATTTAAATGTTTTGCCGTATTGTTCGCAATTCATTCCAATGGAAATAATAACTTATCCAAAGTATCAAAGCATTTGCTATCATCCTTCCTTACTACCCAAACACCGTGGGGCTTCATCAATCAACTGGTAAATTTTCAAAATTTGATTTCAATTGAAAAATTACAACTTTTGAAATTTCAATACTTAGGACTTTAATAAGCGGCGATTCCAAAGCAGGCTTCACTATTTTTTGGGCCGATGATGGACTTGACACAGGTCCAATACTTTTGCAAAAATCTTGCAACGTTGAAGAAGATGATACCGTTGATACTCTATATAAAAACTTCCTGTATCCTGAAGGAGTCAAAGCTTTAGCAACAGCTGTTGACTTGGTGTCAAGAGACAAGGCTCCGAGAATTATTCAAAATGAAGCGCAGGCTTCCTACGAACCGATTTTGAAGACTGCCCAATTTGTGGATTTGTCGCAAGGTGGAAGGAAAATCCACGACTTTATTAGAGGTTTAGATTCGGTTCCCGGAGCGAAGATTTCAATAAAGTTGCCCGGTTTTGAAGCCGATCAAGAAGTCGGACTTTTTGATTGTACAATTTGCGATTGGGAACTGTTAGATCAACAGGAAATTCAACTAACTGGTGGTGGAAAGCTTTGGGTGAGTGAAGACGGTGTCATTTTGCGTGGAATCGATGGGGTGAAAGTTTTGGTGAGACGTGTCAAGGTTTCTGGAAGATTTAGGAAAGCTTGTGAATTGTTGGAAAGCAGTAACAAAGTAAAATGTGAATTATCTGCAGAAGATCAAAGAATCAAAGAGCAAATACAGAAAATTTGGTTTGATATTCTAAAGATGGAAGTTTTAGATGAAACTGATTTTTTCCAAAGTGGTGCAGGGTCCATGGATGTTGTAAGGTATACCTAACCTTTCCTAAGACTTAAAAGGAAAATGTAAAGACTAAAATAATGCTGAAAACCATTGGAATTGCTTTTAGATTGATAGCAGAAGTCAACGACCTCCTAGGATATGATTTACAGAATGAATCATTATTTTTGAATCCAACTTTTGAAGAATTTGTGGTTCACACCATTCAAAAATCTAATCCAACCACTAAATTATCTTATGAAAAACATGTTTTGTTGGCTAACAAACTGGAAATTGATTTACCAACACAGCTTTTCATCAATAACGAATTTCACGACTCAATCAACAAGCAAACTTTGAATATCATCAATCCCCATGATGAATCTTTGATTTGCAAGGTAAGTAACTTAATTTTTACACTCAAAAATTTCAAAATTTACTTCAAAGGTACAAAGTGCTGGTGTTGAAGACATTGACAAAGCAGTAAAAGCCGCTTCGAAAGCCTTCAAAACTGAATGGAGTCTTCTAAGTGCTAGAGATCGCTCAAAATTAATGTTTAAGTAATTTAACACAATAAAATTTATCTAATTTTCAACAAAATTTATGAAACTGATAAATTTTAGATTGGCTGATCTTATGGAAGAGCACAAAGAAGAACTGGCAACCATCGAATCAATAGACAGCGGAGCAGTCTATACTCTAGCCTTAAAGACCCACGTTGGGATGAGCATAGAGACCTGGAGATACTTTGCCGGCTGTTGTGACAAAATCCAAGGAGCCACAATACCAATTTCCAGCAACAGACCGCACAAGAATTTCTGTTACACCAAAAAGGAACCGCTAGGGTAATCACCGAAAGTTTTCCCCCAAAAAACCAAAAGTTAAAGCAACTTTTTGGAAATTTCCCAACTGAATCTACCTTTTTCAAAATTACAACACCACTTTCAATAAACTTTCAGAGTTTGCGGACTGATAACACCATGGAACTACCCTTTGATGATGCTCTCGTGGAAGCTGGCAGCTTGTTTAAGTGCTGGAAATACCGTTGTTTTGAAACCGGCGCAAGTTTGCCCTCTAAGTGCTTTGAAACTTGCGGAACTATCAGTGAAAGCGGGATTCCCCAAAGGAGTCATCAATATCTTGCCGGGGACCGGTACAATTGCCGGAAACGCCCTAACACTTCATCCGGGAGTGAAGAAAATTGGTTTCACTGGCAGCACGCCAATTGGAAAGACTATAATGGAAAACTGTTCTTCGACATTGAAGAAAATCAGTTTGGAACTTGGAGGCAAGTCACCATTGGTGATCTTCCAAGATTGCGACTTGGACAAAGCCGTCAAAATTGTAATTATTAAGTTTTTGAAGTCTTTCCATCTCTAAAAATTGGTTGATTTACTACTTTTCTTTTGCAGGGAATGCAAAGTGTGTTCTTCAACAAAGGAGAAAACTGCATAAGTGCAGGAAGAATCTTTGTAGAGAGTTCAATTCATGATGAGTTCGTGAAAAGAGTGGTTTTGGAGACGCAGAGACTTAGAATTGGTGATCCTTTAGATAGGAGTACAGAACATGGACCGCAAAACCATGAAGCACATCTTTTAAAGCTGCTGGACTTTGTTAAAAGAGGAGTTGCAGAAGGAGCCCGTTTAGAAGTGGGCGGAGGTCGTTTCGGAACTTTGGGCTTTTATTTTGAACCCACAATTCTCACCAACGTTACCGATGAGATGTTTATAGCCAAAGAGGAATCTTTTGGACCTATAATGGTAATCAGTCGCTTTAAAAACGGGTAATTACATTTTTTTCTAATTGAAAATTAAAATCAAAAGAAGAAAAATGAATTATAAATTTAATGATTTCTTCTAGGGATTTCGAAGGAGTTGTAAGAAGAGCGAATTCAACAAATTATGGTTTAGCTGCTGGTGTCTTCACTAAGGATATCAGTAAAGCACTAAGATTTGCAGACAAAATTCAAGCAGGAACAGTGTTTATCAACACTTACAATAAGACTGATGTGGCTGCTCCATTCGGAGGATGCAAGCAGTCAGGATTTGGCAAAGATTTAGGACTGGAAGCACTCAATGAGTACTTGCACCAGAAGACCGTTACTTTGGAATACTAAAGAAACCATTATATTCTATGCTTCACTTAAAACTATGTTCATAAATCTATATTCTTAAAGCTATGTTCTTCTTAATACTAAGATTGTTTTAATTAATAATAAATTAATTTCTGGATTAAAATTATTAGAAGGAAATAAAAAACAATAAAAGTTGAAAATGAAATATGAAACTAAGACCCAAACGAAAAAAAAACAGGAAAAAAATACCCCAAAAAGCAGGAAAACAAGAAGAAAAACTGTGCCAAGAAGCGACAGAAGCAACTGAGCCCAAAATAAAAGAAAACTGGAAGAAAGACTGCTCCAAAAAGCTGAAAAACAAGAATAAAAACTGTGCCAAGAAGCGACAGAAGCAACTAAGACCAAAATAAAAGAAAACTGGAAGAAAGACTGCCCCAAAAAGCTGAAAAACAACAAGAAAAACTGTCCTAAAAAACGACAGAAG
>JASKGO010005303.1:0-33082 GCA_030556065.1 Holobus sp. GC000080
GGTGATGGGGATGCCTACCCAAACACCACTACCCATATCTTGCCGGCCGTGGGATTCGAACCCATGTTGCTCGGTCCGAAGTCCGGAGCTCGAACCACTGAGCCACGGTCCCGGCAAGGATTCTCATTTTCATTAAGAATTTTTTTTTCCATTTTAGGAAAATTGTAACATATTTAAAGTTTTAACTAAAAATATGAAGAAAATGTCAGTTCTACTTCAACCAATGTCTTATTTGTGGTGGATTAATTTATTTGTTCAGCAAGAATTGATCAAATCGACAAATCACCCTAAACTGATTTCATAATTTAAAAGCACTAACGAACTGTGCATAACGTCGACCACTCTTTGTGAATATGGGGTTACCAAGTGATTTACGACTCAAGAGGGACCACAACAAATTATTTATTAACTTCTGTATTTTTACATTTTGTTAATTATACTTAAATTTAATTTTTGTGTCGATTTCTTCTCTCTGAGAAAGAAGATTATGTCATTTCTATTCCTATAAGAAGTTAATTTAAAATCAAAGATATGTATGAATTAAAAAACTCGCAATTCGAAGTGGAGAAATTCTCGCCTTTTGCGGCAACGTCACAAAAAAATAATTGAAGGTGATTAAAATAACAATTACGAAATATAAATAAAACTTTTCAATCGATTTGCGAGCGATTATGTGAAAGCAAAAGATGGGGAAACAAAATTAAGTAGAATAATAATAACCTCATTTAGTAATTATCGATTTAGGATATTCTTTCCGTAGATCATCGGCACCGTAGCGCTGCGTCTTTTCATAAAGGCGAATTTGTTTAGTGAGCGCTTTGTGCCGCCTTTCTCTTCGTTAATCTGATCTTTATGACATTATTAACGTGTTCATAGTAAAAAAAATAATTGCCGCTTTTTGTGTGACCTATTTTAATGGCGACCCCCCGAGTCTGACCAAATGCATACACACAGTATACCGAAATTAAAACGTGACGAAAAAAGTCTGAAAAAGAAAAAGAGATTAAAAAAATATATATGCTATAGAAGTATAGTAGTATATGGTTTCGTTCGGTTTGTGCTTTCGTTTTGTTATGATTGTGAGCCGTCGTTATTGACCGACATTGAGCTATTAAAAAGGCGTACAATAGTCATCGATGCATGTGGGGAATAAATTATAACTGAAATTATTGGTGTTTAAAAAATATGTATGATGTATGTGTATGTGTATATATGTTTATTATAGATTCCGAGAAATGCGAACAACGGTTTTGTGTCTTTGTGTTGTTTTCTATGTTCATTACATCGTGTTTTATTTCTCTGTATATGACTGAAGGTTTAATGTGGACTTGGTTTGGGTTTTCCACTGAAATATTAAAATTTTAATACACGTATAATGATAAAAAAAACTATTTAATATAATTTTTAATAACTTTTAGGGTTTTTTTTATTTTTCTTTCGGCACACTCCGCTTTTATTGTTGCACTTATAATTAGCCGCTTTCAACGGCAATTTAAAATTATTAGCAATTGCCCCAAAATATTTTTCCTATTTAATGCAGAAATATTGATTACTTTACCATGTAATAATTTTTGAAAATATTTAATTGTTAATTCAAGAATCATTTCAATGACAAAAAGTAAAATTAGTATCTGTTAAATTGCTTCATTTTAAAGAGGCAGATTTTTTTTTTTTTTTTTAGATAAACATATTTTAATGAAAACTGTAAAGTTTTGGTGATTTTTTTATTAATTTAATTTCTTTTAATCGCGTCTGCTTTTAGTTGTGCTTAATAATTACCCCATTCAAAGTTGATTTAAAGTTATTTGCATGTTCTTTTTTAATGCACCAATATTAAACATCTTTAAAGATATTTAAGTAATTGCCAATCAGATTATAAAAATGCCAAAAAATAGTTTCAGAGGTGCGCAGTCTGTAAAATTTCATAATTGCTTTATTCCAAAGAGGCAGATACCTTAAAGTTTTTAGGATAATTGCATTAGGCGCGGTAATTGATTACAAATTAATAAATGCTTACCAGTTATAAACGTATAGGCATCATTGACGAGTCGGTTCATCAATTCTTCATTTGGTTTTTGAAATGCTCTTTGCCGCTGTCGGTAAAGGTGTTCGTTCGTGACCTTGGCGTTTGAGTGTTTTTCACACGGATCGCAAAGCTTCTTCTTCAGTTATCCGTACACTTACCAACAATAATATACAGCAATAGCAATAATAATATAAAGTATAATGAATTATCAATTTGAGCGCAAGTCAAATTATGATTAACGACTAATTAGCGCCAACATTCGCATTTTACCTTTGAGATTATATACAGCTATTCGTAAAAAAGCACCCTTAAAACTTGTACAAGCTATGTGGCGGCATCTGCCTAAGTATAAAATACGAATCTTATATGCGAACCTAATTACCGAAAAACTGATCTGTTTTTATACGCATATGTATTGGACGTATTGTGAGAGCAGTTGTTTGAAAATTAAAAAGCAGCAATATAAAAGAAAACGTTCGTCGCTGTTTAACCACTGTAAGTTGTTCACAGTGCCACGTAATAATAAAATATTCATTTGCAATTTCTACGACGGCGATGCCAATAAAATTAAAGGAAGTTGTAATTACTGCCTACACACGCATAAAAAACTGTAAGGATATATGCACACACACACACGCACACACACACACTCAAACACATACACATAGGTATGTTCTCTTTCTCTCTGTACACGCATTTATACAAAACGTCCATAAATATGAGCGCATGCATAAATCTTCGTATTATTATTATATATAAATGCCCTCTATATGAATTTTAAGAGAAATACATTAAAGAAAAATATAGCCGGCATCCTCTTCTTCTTTTTTTTTTTTTTTGCTTTAACTTTCGAGTTATTATTGTTGTGCGCTAAGCTGCTTATTATATTTCTTTTGTTTCCTTGGGAACACACTTGTGGTAAAAGTTATCGTAAAAATTTGATTATTATTCGTAAAAGTTCTAGAGCTTTTGGTATTTGTGTTCCTTTATTAATATTCGTTTCAAAATTTTCTTGGGAATTTTCTGAAGATTTTCTTGTAATTGGATTACCAAAAATTTTCATTTTTAATTCAATTAAAATTGTAAATTTTGGTTGATTTTCATTATATTTGAAACAACTTCATATAATCAACATTTTTTAATTTTCAAGTTAAATTACAATTTTTTCAAAAATGATAAAACAGTTTACTGATAATTTAGAAAAAAAAAATTCTTATTTATTTGTTAGTTGACTGCATTAATTTGTTATTAAATGTTTAACTGGGTGTGTCTAACAGATAATTTATAAAAATGATAACATTTAAAAGGTTTTGTTTCTCGTAGAATCAATTAACAATTACTTCGACCATATTTTCAAGTGATTCGTTAGGAAAAACGCGCAACAACATTGTCATTTTATGCATCTTTTATCGTTCGCCATAAATTAATCACAGCACCGTGTCATATGCTTCAAATTGATTTGCACCTAAAATGCACTGTGTAAAATTGTCCTTGCAACCGGCCACAACGGTGTGCACAGTAGTAACAATTAGCAAATAAAAAAATTATATTAACGAACGGAAAGAAAAACCGGTTGCCGTGGTAACCGCACTATGTATGTATTCGTGTATTATCATCATCATCATTGCATTGAAAAATAGGCGTCGATGCATGATAATCGGTCTAATTATGGAAAAAGAACTGGCGACGTGTCAAAGCATTGTGTGTGTGGCAGAAGCAGCAGCAGCCAGTCGAGAGTCCTTTTGTTGGGGTGACAAAGCACGTATGTAAAAGCACACTTCTTGTAGTCTACTACCAGGCAGGCCGTCATTGTTATTTGTGATCCGTTCATTGATGGGAACTCGGGGATTCGTCAGCCACACATCTGAATAACAACAAACGTTGTTCCCGATTTAGCCGCATTCAAAGTATATCTATCTCTCGGAATAAAAATGGCGTAAATAAATACATACATGACAATAAGCTTATCTGTAAATACGCTTATTGTATGCACTTACCTCCATTATATCATCGTTATTGATATGTATATTGTACATATAAATTTTATGTATATGGGTGAAGATTTTTGTTAGCCGTCGCTGATCTTTTGAACCTCTTTCTTCCCCGGTTCCTCTCCGAATTGATTAACGTCCATTATTTTATTTATTAAGTGTCGGTAATCGATCCCCGCCGAACACTCCGGCCTTGTTTGTTGAATGAAAGATGTTATCTTGTTCGCCACGGTTAACTTATTAGTAGCATGGGCGCACACTCTGAGTTGGTGCTCTGCCGTTATCTGGGATGTCATCGCTGCATACATTTCAATAAAATTAGTATTAAATAAAGTTAAGCATCTATAGGAACGGTGAGCTTTTAATATTACGACGGCTTCGGTCGTTTAATTATGTCAGAACTGGTCCCGATAATTATTTTAATTAAGGCGACTCCTTCGCCACCTTATAATATTCATTCATAAGGAAAGTAAATAAAAGTCATTCATAATATTTTTAAATGTTCTATTCTTTAAGTATCACAGTTAATGTTTTTTTTTTATTTTATTTTGATTTTTGTCTTTCTTCCTACTGAGGTCCTATTAGTATATTTCAATTCAAGTAAAATCTGTGAAATACCTAAACAATAGTTTTATAATGTATAACCGAATAGTCAACAAAAAATGCCACACGATTTTTTAGCTGTACATTTTACAACAAATTACCAGAGTCACATACAACACTACCCTGTGAAGACTTGAAAGAGCAGATGAAAAAAGTATTAATCAAAAAAGGTTTATACTCAACAGATGAATTTATGTTAACTGACTTTTGCATTTAATTATTAATTAATTGTATACATATATTTAAACTATTTAAAAGTTAAAAAAAATTTATTCAATTGTTTGTAACGTCATGAAGGTGTGTGAATGCAGAAGTGGACGTAAGTATAATTTAAATTTAGAATTAAAAAAATAAAAATAAAGCAGTCAGCCGTCCGGATCACTAAGATAAGTTATAAATCTTACAATTGTGAAGCAAAAGTGCTGAAGGGAATGAAAGTAAAAATGTAAAATTAGTAACCCAGACGATTATTGATTCGCATTCGCGTAATTCTACAAGTGAACCATGTAATGGTGTCATAGAAGATGGCCTTTTGAGTATGAAAGTGTGGAATTTTGTATTCCTTTGCGTCTAAAGCCGGTATGGTACCTTAATTTGTTAAAAAATAATTGCGCCTTATACATATTACACGGCGCCTTCACATTGGATTCTCAATTCAATTTTTATTTTTTTCAGTCCTTGCATTTAATATGTAACATTAATATTAAAAAATAATTTACAATTAACATGCAAATTACCTAAATCAAAGTGGAATTTTTTTTATTATATAATTTTTCGTTTTTAATGATTATTTTATTTTTTTAGACCGCTGAAAAAATAACGTAGAAACAGCTAACGATAAGCAGAAGATATTCAACTGAAATACGAGTATATAAAAACGCATAATTTATTCAAATATATAAAGTGTAATAAACCCGGTGGAAATTGATAAAATTGCGTTGTCTACTAATTATTTATTGTTTCCATTAAGCAAGGGTATACTATATTTGTAGCATAAAACATAAAATACAAACATAAATAATATTTCCATAGCATTTAATTGATAATGCATGTTATCTGTCGGTAGTGTATAATAGTTATTTTTTCTTTTAATTTCAATAGTCGTGAGTGAGGAAAAACAAATTAGAATTATAGGTAGTAGGTATGTTAATGCGGGCGGAAGTAACTTTATACTGTACACCAGGCAGGTTCTTTACGCAGTAAAACATATGCCGCATATGTAATACTAATACTATCGTTATAATAGTATAATGAATACAACAGCATTAGCAATATTTTCAATTCTTTAAATAATAGTATATTATTTCTAAATAAATTGATGTGATGGAAACAAATAGTAATGAATGCATTATGCAATATTAAAGCAACGCATAAAATTAGCTTTGTTGAGAGTTGAGACGGGCGAAGAGAGCGATTAGATTAGCCGGTTCTTTTCATTAAGAACCAATTAAAAGCGAGCGTAATTACACTATGGAAGGCAGCAACAGCAGCAGCAGAAGCAGCACTAGTTAAATAAATGAAATAATTACATTAATAACGAACGCGTATTTGAGCTTGCTGGCTTGCAGGAGCGCAGAGCAGAGGGAAAAAACGCGCGCGCCTGGCTATAAAAATCGCCAACACTTACCGACTCTTCTTCTTGTTCGTCTTCGCCTTCGTCTTCGTCTTCTTCTTGTATGTATGTATGTATAAATAAAAAGTATATTCGGAAACGCGCGCTGCATGTAACTAAGAAATGTTCCATCCGTATCGGATATAATAAAGAAGAAAGAGAGGCTATAACAAAAACAAATTGCAGGTTGAAGGGATGTAATTTCATTTATTCCAAGCGCAGCAATTTTAAATTTAAATTACATTCTGCGGTAATTAAAACTATCTGCACTTAATTATTATAGCGTTTTTAGGCTGTCGTAAATTTTTAATCGAATTCCATTCGTTCCTATGGGAGTGAGTTTCTTTTTAAGTGCTATTTCTCTGATTTATATTTTTGTTCTTTCTGTTCCGACGACTGTGAAACGAGCGCGCTATTATTATAAAGACGTTTAATTGGTCGTTAAAGCTCGCCGGAAAAACTTTTATAATATGTAAATATATTTGCAATAAAACGCACTCTTATAAAACGAACTGTTCCCAAACACAGAAACAAAGCTTACAATTATCTTTTTTTCTGCGCTTTTATTTTTATTTATTTTTTGTTAAATTTGACGGTGGGCAATTATACGCTTCAGTTTTTTCCTCAAAAGTTGAAACTTCAACGGTTTTAGAGGCGGTATCAAACATATGAAAAATACATTAGATATTTTCTTGTCAAAATGCTATTGTTTTCACATATTCTTTTTTTTTTGTTTGCTTTAGACCCTTATAATTTAAAACAGTTATTGTTAATTATAGTATAGTGATCCGGGAAATAGTATTCGCGCATATTTTAATAAAATTCTTGCTTACAGCTATTTTAAATTAGTAGATTCCATTAGCTGATTTAACTACTCTTTACTTTTTTTAATTAACTAGGTAACTAAAAGTAAATAAATAAATAAAAGTAAATTATAAATTTTAAATCGGCATCCGCAACTAATTTTACTCGAGTTTAATTTATTTGACAAACTGTATTTTCTTCATTTATTTAACTTGATAAAAGAAACATATTTTTTTTTCGAATAATTTACAAATTTTCAAATTTAACATTAATAAAATTCGTTTTTTGTTAATTTAATAATTCGCAAGTAACATATTCACTGAATTTATTTTGCCGGATCTTTATTGATATATACAAAAACATTACTTATAAATTAATGGATCCATTAAAAGATAGTATTTATTATTTATTACAGGAAAAGTCTTTTTTCCGTAAAAGTTAACTCTTTCTGAGTGGTCTTTCCTTATTGCTCTTTATCCAACAAAATTTGGATTCGTTTATTTTCTAAGAACTTTTACTGATAGTGTGTGTTATAACTCTAGTTGAGCACAATTAACCCCTCCTTAATAATCTTCTTCTCCTGCAATGTATTTAACATTAGTTACGTGTGGTTAACTTTGTTAATATTGGATTTAGGGAATCGGTTAAATATGCATGCATATTAAAAAAATAAAAATCTGCAGATTTCACTCTCAAAATATTCATATTCATATTCACAAAAATTAAATGTATTGTGCTTTTCTAAAGATAACCCTGGTTTTTGGCTTTGGCAGACATGACTTTATAGCTTTTCTAAATTTCCAATTTTTTTCTTCTTATTAGAAACTTAAAAATGCTTTAATGTTCTCTCCGACTAGTCTCTGAATATTTTAGTTTTTGCGATAGTGAATTAAGGAAGTTTTGGGAAAATTACGCTAAATTGTTCCAGTCTAGGGGAACCTCAGTTATGAAATCCGGAGCTACATTTTGCAGTCCCGTTTCATGTGAGGCCATACGTATTTTTCTGCTACCAATTTGGCGGACGCTTTTGCTCCAGGGTGTGACGCGCCATGGAGGTATTCGAAGGCTTGCTGACGCCACAGTTTCATAAGGACTGTACACGCTAAAAATCAGAGTTGTTTTCATACTTTCACAAAGCACTAAATTCCTTTATGTTTATGTGGTTCTTAATGAGTCGTCTTATAATAAATATCACAGGCGGTCAATTCTTTAATTGCTTTAATTATCTTTTTATTAAGTCGTTCTTTAACGGTCATTAAAAACTTTTAATTTTAATTAAAATAACTCAATTCTATTTAAAATTATTTTTATAATGAGTGAAAAACCAGTATTACAGGCACCCTGTGTAATGCAATGATCATTATTTTAAACTATTTAAATATATATTTGTATGGGGTTGTAAAGCATTAAAGATTTTCATTGGACAAGTTAAATGCAATGCGCTTAAATATAGTAATGAAAAATGCAATTAATCTAGTATCCAATATTAATATGCGAAAACTTTCTTAATGCGTTAGATTTGCTATAGCTAGGTGGTTGCAAAGAAGAAGAAGAAGGAGAAGAGTGCGTGAAAAATGCAAGTAACCCATATAGCCGTAATCGTTTGTAATGTGGTGTTAAAACATCGGCCATTGTTCCGCGCAAGGTGGGGTTGAGTGTGTGCGGAGGTTAAACACGGTCATTAATAACCCTGGTTAACTAATCTGTCTGCTTCGGCTATCTATCTTTACAAGTTACTTTGGCGAGCCCGAAGGGACTGCGATGCACCATTACAACAATATATAAAGAATTTATGAATTGTTGCTGTTGGTGGTGTTGCTCGCACATCTCTTTATTCCATGAATTATTTGTGCACTCTCGATTCAGATATTACCGTATACTGCATGCAGTAGGTACACAAACAGTGTTCACTTGTAAATTGTGAACTGGCGCGGACTGGATGACGATAATTAAAGTCGCTTGCAATGAATATCGCGCGCGCGTTTTGTTCTCTCGTTTCTGATCATCCGCTCTTCGGAGTGGAGTAGATGGACGGGTAATTAGGATCCAACCTAGTGGGATATATAGGGTCTCCGGTTGTTCCTAAATGCAGATTGATCGGTGCCGATTAACGAGCCCCGTTGATGATGAGCGTTAACAGCCGTTTGATTGATACCCGTCCAGGTTACTCCCCCGAAACCGTCTCGCCGCTTATATAACAAATATCACGATTAATTTAACGAAGGCTTTTGTCGAATATATGTGAAGACCGAGGAGAAGGCACTGTGCCGAGCCCGTGTGATTTATGCGCGCCTCTTTATTCATCACCACAAATGTAATAAAAATGATGCACCTCTGCCGCCGCCGCCTCTTATCCTACATATTCATAGTATAGGTACGCACTAATCTAGGGACCGTATAATTATACGCCGAAGCGGTAATTAATAATAATCCGTTTTTCTCATCGCGCGCGATGCGGTGCCCTTAAAAAATTCCATTAATCACTCGCTCTCTTAGAGCTTTGTTTATAATTAAAAAAAATATACACTATATAACGAAATTGTATCGTGCGAGGAATCATGGCGTATTAAGATATGCAAAACTTCCGCACACATACAATGGTAATGGCGCAAATAAAAAGTGGCATTTATTGCGCGAGCCGTAAAGGAGGAAAAGTAACGGCGGACGCTCTGTAGATGGTTTATCGAGTGGAAAAAAGAGGAAAACCTTTTTCTTCTTTCTGCATTAATTAAAACGTGCATAACGCGCGGGTAAGGTAATAATAATGGAAGAGCTTAAAATATATAATGTGAGCATATTATGTGTTCGCTAAATGACAATATGAAATTACCTCTACCTATACCACAGTAAAAGCTCCACTTGCTTTTTGATTTATTGCAGTTGGTTTATGAAAATTAAAAACTCTTTTTAAAATACAACCCCATATGCCCACTATTTATTTAATGTTTATATTTATGTTAATTTCCTATTTTTTAATTACTTTTCCCTCTTTTCCTTCCAAATGCTCATTTCATTTTCAATTATTTTACTTCATTTTCTTCGTACTAATAGTTTTTAAGTTAATTTTGATTTATTGTTTAAAATGAATTCATTGCAAATAAATATGAGAATAATTTGCAAACAAGGGCTGATGAGGCACCAATAGAAAGGTTTTTAAGTCGCCTACAATCGAATCATCAATGCTTTTCTTAGCAATCATCTTTCGCTTTTAACACTGACTCTATTCCCTTTTTTTCTTTGGTTGCAGCTGTACGAAATTAACGACGACCCTAAACGCAAGGAGTTCCTCGACGATCTCTTCTCCTTCATGCAAAAACGAGGTGAGTGCTTCCACAAATTCACTGCAGTCTACACAATTTAGAAAAGTGATCGCGTGATTTAAATGATTTTAATTACCGGTCGTTCGGTCCCTGCTAAGCGAACCAGTGCCTGTGTATAAGATATATAAATTACGGTCCGATTTTTGGCTACGATTGTTGTTATTATATGTTACCAAAGCGAGAGATATTGTTGTGACTGCGGCAAATTGGAACTGTTGCTGCCGCTGCTACTTGGTGAGCTCTTTCGCACGCCATTCGAGGGTGCTTCACTTCCAAGAAGAAACAACTCGGAATAGCTGCCACAGCAGCAAAGCATTTTAATAATCTTCCCAATATAATAACGCCACGATTCCTTTGGGTCACGAAATAATTAGGACATATTACGTGTGTGTTTGTGTGTGTGTGTGTGTCTGCTGCACCGCTTCAATTATTATTATTGTTATATCATTTATTATTATTGCTCATTATGAAATTATCTTTTCGCGAATTAGTTGTTGTTGGTGTTTTTTACCTTTTGCTTCCCTTGAGCCTCTTCCAATCAAACAATTACCTTCGGCTTACATAACAACCTATCTATACGTATTATTATTATCAACGTGCGGCATTACATATCGTGCAAATATTAGCATAAATTACATATCGCATCCTATACACATTGTACATTGGAATATTTATTTGTCGGTTATAATAAGAATGATAAGTCATGAATATTGAATTTGAATAATTTCGCTTATCGACTGAGAACGGTATAAAGTTGGAAACACACGAGTTTTAGAAATTCTATTCTAATTGGGCTCGGCAATTGTTAATTTCTTGTTGCTTTTTGTTTGTTTAAAATTGTCTTATTTAGCATGATATTTAATTAATTGTTAATTAAATTGGTTAATGTATTTAATCGGTCAAAGTAACGAAGAAAAAGTGCAAGAAAATAATTTAACGTGACAAGTTGATCGAACAGAGCCACCTCCACATTCGCAACATCAGCAGCTTGTAAAGGCTCGTAATTTATTGGCTTCGATGTGATAAATTGTTTGCATTACTTCTTCAGCGCTCCTAAATAAATTATAACTGGCAACAACAGTTTTTGTGCACTCTCTTCAATTTTATCGCTTTTATTTCCTCGCGCGCGCAACAAAACAGCAATTGCTCGCGCTGCTCTGCACTAGTGAATTATTACTATAAGCACGGTACCATTTGCCAAAAGTAATGACGTTCAGCAAAGCACCACCACCACCACATCATCATCATCGGAGAGAAGAGCGAGTTTATTTTTGAGGAACGGAGCTTGCATAGTTCAAATATTTGTAAAACAGGTTCACGGCTCCCGAGACACAGGTAAAACTGTGATTACGGAAAATTGCCCTCCAATTTGAGCACCCGGCAATTACCGATCTTCTATCAAATAAGCCCCCCATACATTAAGCTATTATTGAATCGAAGACGGCTACCGTTTAATTCTACGTTTTCTCTCAAAATGATTTGCCACTTTATCTCAGACCCTACACTTTGTTAAATACGAGAATACATGATTTATTAGGTGTTTGTTCTGCTGTTAAAATATTACCATTTGATTTACTTTTTTTTGTTTTTTGTTTTCTGAGCTTTTGAAAAATGTTTAATGCATTTTTATAAGTATAATTAATATTACAAGTTCTTAATGGTTTTCCTGTTCGATTATATAAAATGCTTTCTTGAGCCATTTTGTAGTTAATTAATTTTCGGAGAGAACGGCTCGCATTTGCTGTACGCAAGGATAATAAGGCGGTTAATTAATGATCCATTTTAACAAATATGGTTAACATCTTTTTTGGTACTTCTAAAGGTATATAGGTATCGTTTTAAAGTCCTTATTAAAGCATTACTTTATTTCTTCGAACGCCTTAAGCATTGAATATAATTGCTTGCGTCAAAACATATATATAATAATAATAAAACATTTGTTATACATTATCAACTAATAGTTTTTATTACTTTGCCTTTTTTTCGTTCTTTGTAAGAAACATTTTCGCCAATAATAAATACTCAAAATTAGTTAATGTAATATTTCACACATTTATTCAGAAGCTTGGATATTTAATAAAGTTCATTTTTCTAAAATTAGTTCAACAAGTCACAAAGAAAATATTTTTCAAATTTAAAAAGTAGTTGTAAAGTATAGGTAATCACGCAAAGTAAAAAAGTAATGATTCCATAAATTACTCACTTTTTTCACTAAAATATAGGGCTCTAGAAGTAAATTAAAACATAAAAATAAGCGCAAACATGTGTCCTTTAAGCAGATGTTTCGTGACCAAGTCCAGTGCAACAACCGCCCCGAATAATATTCATTAATCGGAAACAATTTGCGAGCAATTATTGTGCATTGTATCTTCGACCAATTACTGATCTTATTATTATATATTATTACGTTTTCAATAATTTTAAACATGTGCAAAAACCCAAAAGGAAACTGGCTATTTTTTCATTTGCTTTATTTTATTTAGTTAGGTGTACCTGATGCCTGCAACTTTGCATGGGTAGACTTGTTTTACTTGTGCTCACGAGAGCTGACAGATAATAGTTTAGGGGTGATTTTATTGGAAATCGGGAATGCGCTTTGTCAGCTATTATGTGTTGTCCTTTCACTGATATGTTTCAGAGTTACACATGCCACCGCTTCTGACACCTGTTTTTTTTTTTTCACTTTTCGAACTATTTCAGCACCAATTTTTGCTAATCTTTTTACCAATTTATTTAATAATTAAAATATTTAATGAAGTTTTTCACTGAGCTCATCGCTTTTATTTTCTTTCTGTGATTCAAATTTTCATGTGTTTTTTCTTATGTTTAAATTTTGCAATACGTGTCGTTTAGTGTGACGACTTTTTGGCCTTAAAATTTGTCCTTTACGCAATAATCATGAAATCTGTGAGGGCGAATCATGTGATTTGTTGGCGTCGTAAGAGCATAATGGCGGCGACGATGAGTGACAGTAACTTAAACTGGCAACGGCAAAGGCACCGGAAGTGTCCGCTAATTATAAATATGTTGTCATCAATCATGCGGGCAGAGTTTAGGCATTTGTAGATATCCATCCAGGTTGTTGCATTAATATTAAGTGCAAATATTAAAACAACAAACAATATAAACTACTAGACGAAAATAATAACATAAATCGGAAGTAAAGAGTGTACTTCTCATGCGTGCTTCATGAGAACACATACACTTTGAGTACATTGTAAGAAGCATATAGTATATAGTGCTTAATCGCGTACATAATGTACGAGTACGTTATAGGCAACTGAAGGAGAGAAGTGGAAGCGAACGCCATTAGAAGAGTTGGCGGAAAAACGCGTTGCATCCTCAATGTCACGTAGAGGCGCGTAATGAGAGACTCTTAATTGATTGTAAAGAGGAACGCACGGTACTTACTATATGTGTATTATTCTTTCACACGTGCTGTGGCCGAAGTGTATGTGGCGGCCAGTTATATTTGAAATTTTATACCGCAGGTACCTTAAGTTAAAGCGCACTACCGGAAAACTAATCGCGTAACGCTCTCTCGGAGTAACGTTAAAGTTAATTTAATAATAGCAAAGGCATAAATTAAACTCTGTGCTATACATTTTATATTACTATACACTCGCACAGCTTTTATATGCTGATGTGTATTTCTATATTTAAGTTTTATTAACTATGCTCTTTATTGATTTATTTTCGCTTAATTTTATTTCCCGAGACTATCACTAGCTAATTAAACCAAAAATATGTTTCGAAAATAAATTTAAATTTAACGCATTTTTCATATGTAATACGTGGAATATAAATAACATTTTTTATATTTTTGTTGGCAGTTTCACTTCAAAGATTTCAGTTCTCCGGTATTTAATTTTATTTGATTTTAAAATAATAATATTTTTAAAATTAATCATATATTTGAGTTGATTAAATAGTGATTTTACCCTTTTCATAATTTCAAAGGCAACAATTAGGCCAGAGTCTACTAATAACCATTATTAATTATTATTATTGTTATTAAAAATCTTCAAACAAGTATAGTGACATTAATACAGTGCCTTTATTTTAATGAGGAGGATATTTTTTAAGTTTTCGACCGCCCCTGATTTTTTTTTCCACTTTTAGTTAACAAATAATTTTATTCTTCTACATAACCGCGCTTGATGTCAATAAAGTTACTCTCGAATTTCCGCAACTTTATTATTCAATCTCGAAAGGAAGAGCATTCTTTCAAAGGTGTGATTTGAAATGTTGGTAATACATTGAAGTTCAAGGGTTTCAAATTATGAGAATAGGCCAAACGGCCAAACAAATCTCGCAGTTTTTCCGATTTTTAAATTAATTCATTTATCAAAAATTCATCAAATCAAAAAATTAACTGAATCAGAGTTTTCTTCCCGGTGATAATAAATTGTCTCTGTTTGAAAGGCTAGTTCTGTGCCAAGCCGAAAACTTTTTAACCCACCCATACACATCAGCTAAAAATTTGCTCCTTTTTCCTGTCATATAATTTATAGGAAGCGTTAAAAGTAAAATGAGAATGAGTTTTAGGTTCGCGCGCAGAATCGTAAAGGTAAGTGAAATAAAGCACCCGCGTGTAACTCAGTCGCCTTGTCGCCTCTAAACTCGCAAACAATTATAATAATTGTCCTCAGCTTTCGTCGTCGCCTAGGTCCGAAATTTACGACGACACTGCAGCAGGAGCGAGCGACCGCGACGTTTGCTACAGTCGCGCTCGTTTGTCGAAAGAAGAAGAGTAAAGCCGTCATGTCGTAAACATGACAATTAAATAATTAATTAATACCTGTTCTCGAATGATAATTGCAAGCTATCCTTTACAGCGAGCGTATTAGTAGTTTATTGGTTATAAAGGGGCGGCGAAGAGCGACACATTCTCGCTGTCGCTCTCTATTGTTGAAACTTGTACTATAATTTGTTTTCTAAACATATAGCATACGCGCGCAAGACATTCGCCGTTGTTTATAGAGTGTAAAGAAACAACTGCGGAGAGTAATTTCCGTTTAGTTTAGTTAATTGTCGACTTGTTTAGTGCGCGCCTTTACAATGCGTGCGTGGGTTCTTTAAACTTCGGCCTGCAGGTACCAATAAGTCATTAGTTATTAATAAAACGTCGATTTAATGTGTGCGCAAGGAGGTTTCATTGTGTTAACCTGTGGGTACCTTACACTAATTACACTGGCAGCTATATTCATTCCTACATTAAATCGATGTTACAATTTTTTCCTTTCTCTAATGATTAACTACTTTAGATTTATAAAGAAATTGGATGTTTGAAGTTTTTTATTTTTATTTTTGTCAATTTTTTTCACTATAGCTTACTTTTAATCTTTAGCCTTGAACTTGTTGAAATAACGACTTCAACAATTTGTTTTAAAATATTATCTTTTATTTAACATTAGTTTAGAATTTTTTTGGGAAGAACCAATTATGATAAAAACTTTAAAGCTCACTTTATTGTACGTGGTAACAGATTATTACAATTTTAACATTCGATTTTTTTTTAGTTTACAACTATAAATCGTAAAATTTGTGATTTAAGTAAATAGCAAAATTTAATGTTATTAAAATTAAATCTAAAAGATTAGTTTAACTAACTTTAATACAGAAGAAGAAATGTGTCTGTGAGAATTCAATATTTCCTCATATACGATACATTTTAAGTGATTACTCTACTTTGTGTAATTGCATCAGATAGTGGCCGGTGCGTAGACGTTGTTATTGGTCGTAAACCAGTCGAATAATAAATAAGTCCGATCGGTAATTACAGAAGATGGAAGAAGGTGCGCCCTTTTTAATAAAACGTGACGTATGATTAACAAGTGTATCCTTCACCGTCCCATTCGTCGGACGACAGGACGCTTCCCTATATTTCAATCATCTGAATCGGCCTCTTTCACGCCTCGTTATACGAAAACTAAAAATGATGAGTATTCCGTCCAAACGTCTATTTCGAGCTCATAAACGCGTTTAGTGAAAAGCCCGCTTTATTAACAAATTATAAATATTCCATTTAGAGACAAACAAATGGATCAACGCGACGAAGGTGTGAAAAGTGGATTATGCAATGTTTTCAAAGAGTGCACCGAGTGTTCGTAGCTTTTATGAATTCGCTCGCATTCGCGCTTTTTCATTGAGCGCGAATGAATTCGCGGCGCTGCCTCTCTGCTGCAATGCAGTTTATTTCAATTTTAACTGCTGCACGCCAACTAGTCAAGATAAGCTCTCTCTTAAAGCAGTCTGTGGTGGTATAAAGATCTCTCGGTCGAGTGAAAAAGGACAAAACAAGATATGATGCATGCTTGGCAGAGTTGCCCACCTGCGACGACGATCTCAGTCAATTAAAACAATAAGCTGTGCACTTGAGACAATTGTCGATGGAATTGCCGGAACTACAGCCACTCACGATCCGTGGCGAAAAGCGATTCCACGAATACGCATTTGCATTTATTAAACTATGGCAGGATGAAGATTGCCACCAACGGTCGCTCCTTCTGCTCATTCTGCTCATTCTTCTCCTCGGCGTACTGACTAGTACTACGTACGTGCTAGTGAAAATTGATATTTTCTAATTATAATTATTATGTGTGTGTGCGCTGCCGCTTGCCGGTATCAAAAAGCGTGTGTCGTGAACGATTTACTTGCGCTCTCTCTGTATGAAATTAATTTATCTCTGTAACAGATGTTCATCTCTCATTTAACCGGAAATGCTTCAAAATTTACCTCCTCATTGCGTCTTTTCATTTTTAAAATGGATCTTTTTCCAATATAATTTTTTCTTTGCTTTGTCCAAAAAAATTATACATTAATTTTTATTATTTTATTTCCAGTTGATAATTAAAACTGTTAATATTTTTACTTCACATAATACTTTTGTCGCGTCCAATTTGCTGAAATATTGTTTCAAGTGTCTATATTATAATAATAATATTTAAAATTTTATGTAAAATTTTTAGATTTGTTTAAATGGCTCAATTAGTATAATTTAATTAAAAATTTGATTAATTGTTAAAGCCTCGACAAGTAACAATAATTAAATTTAAAAATTTTAAAACCTTATTTTTTGTGTGTGCAAATAAAAGATCTGCTATGCTTTTAACGTTGAAATGCTAATAACTTTGCACTAACAATAATAACTTTTTCGATTTTATTTTTAAACTCAGTACGGAAGAAACCAATAAAAGAAAACCGATAATAATTCCGTACTTGCGCGAACAAAAACAAAAAGTTAGTTTCCAGAAAAGCGAAGGAGGCGGAGGAGGATTACTATGAACTGCGGTTTTATTATCTTTTCAATTCAGTTGTTATAAATAACTTGTTAATAGTAGTGCAAGTTGTCTAAGTGCTCTCACTAAGTGTGCCAAGTAGACTTTTCGTCGACAAGAGCGCGGCAATCGTAAAAATTGAGTTAATGTATGCGTAAAATGTATGCATGCATTCTCCAATGTATGTGTACGAGTATGTTGTTGATTCGTAGAAAAGTGAATTTTCGACCGTGGCATGTAAGAAATATTCTTCAACGGCAAGCACACACGTACACACACACAGCACACACTGGCACGGACACAAACGGGGCCCTTTTGATTCGTGAGACGAGCAACGTCGTAAAAACTAAAACCCGAATCAGTGCAGCTGTGTGATTTGATGCCCTTATTTTAAGTTTCTCCTTTGTTGCGCTTCGAATCTCTTTGCCGGAGAGATAATTAGACACCTTCTTTTGGTTTTCGGTCATAAATTGCGAATTATACTATACTGTATATAGGTATACTATAATATGTGCAGTGGCGAATGCGATTTTAAATTTAAAGAGGGTATTATATGTGCACTCCCTCATATATCGATTGTTTTTATTTCCTTTGGGCCGTGTTGGCGTGCAACACACACATACAGCTAGATATATGTACCGTGGTGTGTCGTCTTCCAAATGCAATTATGAAAATGTGACTTAATGTTCCCGAGATTTATAGTCCGACTTAAATATATTAATTTATGGGCTTATCTTCGCTCGCGGCCACGAATCCGAAGCTGAATTTATTCTTTTGTTGCCCGTATAATTCATTTTTCCGCTGAGGCAAATTATAAAAGTGCGACACACACACACACACACACACACGCACGCACTTAGTATATTATTTATACAGGACTAGACATTTAATTTAGCTAACTTTTAAATTACGACTGAGCCGTTATAGTATGTGTTGTATGTCGGATAGTAGTTGTGGTGCGGCTTAAGATCGAAAACATTTGTCTCTAAGCAAAAGCATAATTACCGTTTCGAAAATAGAATCTGGTGATATCCAAACTGACGAACTGCTAAAATTAAATCAATCATCTTGGTTGGCGGACGGACGGCCTCCTTTTAGCCTGCTACTGCTGCTGCCGCTGCCTCTGCTGCTCATTTCTGATTATTATAATAGGAGCGAAGAGATGGACGGACACACAGGGACATGAATGATACTGACAAATGTCGCATATATTATACGTATGCGTATATTTATAAAAATACACCTTCGAGGCCCCCAGGTCCCAGAACTATACTATTATTTATAAATAGTTTATCACCGTTCTTATTTCAATTTTCTCTAGTTCCGAGACACGTGTTACTTATTATAAAATTTATATTTATAATGTCGGACTAATGTGTTCCGCGAGCAATGTCTATTACTCCTGATGTAATAAATTTTTATATTTTTCACCTGTTTAGAGAGCTTTTCCAATTTGTATACTTAATGGGCCGCATTAAAAATGGTCTCTTTTTTTTTTAATAAAAAAGACAAAAGTCTTCGCCGGTTAATTATATTATCGACTTAAGGGTAGAATTAATGGATTTTCCAAAAGAAAGAAGGAATAAAAATTTAGCGTAAAACAGATAGTTTTATGTGTGGGCAGCAAATACGAGTAGAAAGTAATTATCAAAAAGGAACATCGCCGACCATTAGGTTATGTAGCGGTTATTTTAATAATGTATGATTAGGGCCGATATTTGATGTTTGGGGTTAAAGTTGAAACGAAGCTGTGTGGCTAAGCCAAGCGTGCTCTGAGCGAAATCGCATGTCGGCACGAACTTTCAATATAATAACATTACACCGAGTATGGCGAGAAATGTTATTTTTTACGAATCCAAAGTGAAGTTCAGAAGTTCAATATTAATAATTGCCACAGACAGTATCGCGTTTATAGTAAGTATTTACATTCACTCAAACACACACATGAAAATATACACACGAAAAGGCGATGCTCGTGAATGCATTTAAACGATTTGCAATAATAGAATAACAATAATCATTCTCGGCGAACTCATATATTACACACATCAAGAAAGATGCGAACGTTGCCCATAAATTCCCATACTTAAAATAAGCACAGATTGTGTGCAGCACTCGCGGACTCGCGCATATAAGACAAATAAGAAGAGCTCCAACAAAAAAAAATTACATAACATAATCTCTCTCTTCTCTTTCTTTGATTTTCCTTTCTCTTGCTGGGTGCTGCACTTTACATGTAAATGCTCATATTAATTATAACGCATACATATGTTATATTAACCTATCAAAATTCGATCTCAGTTGTCGTTATTATGATTCAATTACCTGTCGGTGATTTATTATTGTCGTTATCGTTATATGTTAAATAATATAGTTCTTTGATTGTGCTGCATTCCTTTGAAGAGTTTCGAGCCAGTTTCGATTGCGCGGCCCTGCCCAGTTATAAGCACTATAATTAATCGGCATTAAGTCCGAGCCTAATTGATATTCGTAGATTTAGTAGCTTACATTGCCAAATCGTCCCAAGACACAAGTTAATTAGTAGCTTTCCACTCTTTGATCTAAAGACGACTTCTCCACGCCTAAAAGCAAATAAAACGGCCATTAGTCGTTGCGCTTTTTTTCTTCTCTTTTTCGCTCGATAATAAATTGTCCCATTTATCCACGGCATTTTTGAATGGCCGTGTTTGAAAATTATTTGCTCGGCACCATCGTGTTATAAGTTTTGATCATCGCTTTTCTATTGGGTTCCATGTTATCCTCGTCGATCTTTTGTTTCGTTAAAGAAGAGTTTCGCAGCCATAGCTTTTGCGGTGTATTTAATGTCCAATAATTATTAATTAGAGTCCACGGAGAGGCAAAGGCAATTGTGCGGAATGCGCGCGTAAAATGATATTGCAACTCGATATTATAGCATAAATTAACGACCGTTAGGACGCGGTAAAAGCCTCCTGCACAATTATGCCTATAGCCTCGTGCTTTCATTTTGCTAAATTAAAATTCATTATCGTTAATGAAGTGCGCGAGGCAAAAAACAATAAGTGCTTGTATAGATCGTTTCCCGTGCGTTTTCTTGATCCTTTCTTCGTTTTGGTCCATCCTTCCGCCCGCACCACCATCTGCGTCCAGCTTGGATTGACTTTATAGCTTTGCGGTTTTAGTTTGCGCCCGCTCCGAAGGCTAAGCTCTTCTTCTCCCATACACTGTTTGTGTGTATTACTGGTTTTTGATTAATAAATGTCACCGAACATAAGTTATCGTTTCAGTGTGGCCGTTTCTTACACCACCACCAACTACACTGAATCGCAGTGTTATTTTACGATCCCCGCCCGTCGGAATAAATATTCATCGCCGCATACAAGAAAGAACTACTTGTTCTTTATGTATCATTTGTTATTATGTTCCATGCACCAAATGCGTTTTGATCAAAGGGGCCTTTCGCTCGAAATCTGCTACATTGTGTGACGCATGGCTTTGAGAACAAGAAATTATTATTAGTGTGCGCTCCTCTCTTTTTCTGTGTGTGTGTATGTATGTAAACTGCGTGTTTGAATTGAAATGATGGTAACATTAGAAGCGCTTGATGGTGGTGTTTGGACGCGAGCCAATTCCTCAAGGCTCGAATCGATGTTTGACAAAATCTGTCTGCCGCTCTTATATTTGTGTATGTTTGCGATAATGATTTTAATTAGAACCGTCCCTTTTTGTTTCTTTCAGGAACGCCGATCAACAGACTGCCGATAATGGCCAAATCAGTATTAGATCTCTACGAATTGTACAATCTCGTTATCGCCAGGGGTGGATTAGTGGACGTTATTAACAAGAAATTGTGGCAGGAAATCATTAAAGGACTTCATCTACCCTCTTCCATAACTTCGGCCGCCTTCACGCTCCGAACGCAGTAAGTGCAAACGCGCGAGCGGCGCAAAGCCGAATTTGATATCTATAGATTTCTAAGAGTAATCCGTCAACCGTTGTAGTCATCTTAATATAGAACGGATCATTTATCTCAACAGTGGAGCTTGTCATATGTCAGACACTGTTTATATAAATAGCATTCGAACGGGGCAAAAAGAAAGAAAAACATCAGATCTAAACGACTCAATAATCATATTCCCGCCGCCCTTTCGCATTTCTTCTTCTTCTTCTTCTTCTTCTTCTCCTTAGAAAGTAATTTCCAATTTTGCTTTGTTTTCCTTCAGGTACATGAAGTACTTATATCCTTACGAGTGCGATAAGAGGCGTCTTAGTACGCCGCAAGAACTGCAAGCCGCAATAGATGGCAACCGACGAGAAGGTCGTCGCAGCAGTTACGGCCAGTATGAATCCGTGCAACGATCTCCAAACTCCGCACAAATGTCGCCCATGTCATTGGTGTCACACCAGCAACAGTTGGCGGCCCGTATGAATTCCGTCATGGGTGGCGGCATTAGTCTCCACAACGGAGCGCACCATCCGAGTCATCCAGCGCCACTTGGTCAGCCTATGAGTGCTGGTCCTCTGCCCGGGCTGGCACCCAGCGAGTTCGAGGCTCGCATGATGGAATACGTGAAGCTGCTCAACAAGGAAATCCGCAGTTCTGCGTCCACGTCGCCCAGACAAGGCGATTCTTCGCCGCCGAACGTTACGTCTCCATTGAACGCGCTCGAACGGTCGCACATGACGTTGTGGAACCTGTACAATAACAACCAACCTCAGCCGGAACCGCAGAAAGAGGCTCTTAATCTTTCCGAGACGTCGCCGCCGACGGTCAAACGCGAACCAGAACTGAGAGACTCTCCGCCGCCGGCCAAGAAGTTTGTCAAAGACGACGACGAAAAGTCCAAAGACATTACTCCACACACGCATATCAAAATTAATAGTAGAGGTAACATCAATTTTTCTTTTTTTTTTAACTACCAATTCAATTTTTTTTGTGAAAACAAAAATTGCATCATTACTTCTTCTTGCAAAAAGTAATGAAGTTTTTCTTTGACTATATCAAAAGACCTATTAAACTAAACATATTTCCATTTTATTGGGTTGTTCGGACAGTAAATTCATCTTGTTGATAAAAGCATAATTCCACACTCATAGATTGAATTGCCCAAGCAAGAAAAGAAAGCTATTACTTATAAAAAGTTTTATTGAGACGGCTACAAGTAAAAATTTAGAAGTTGGCAGATTTGAAGAATGTGATGGGGGTGATAATATATCCCATTCTAGTGCTACAAGCTTTTGGCATGTACACAAACTTGTTTAAGGTCTCGCATTATCTTAGTTAAATATTACGTCTTCTATAGGTAAATGCTGTACTTTTCTCATTAATTGAGTTGTTCAATTTGTCCAATGGTTGTCACTTGACAAAAATTTTCCGAATTGATCGTTCCATTGTTGGGAATAGTCTGAAGCAAATTGATTGCTTTGAAATCCCACCAAATAGACAACTTTTTTTATGAATATTTGCTTTCAAACTGATTTTATCCTGAGAATCTTTTTTACTTCATAATATCGTATAACGCCTAAAATATTGTAAACTACTATTTTTCGTCCCATTGATGATGCGTTTAAATAGTCATATTACAACTTATTAATTTTTATAATTCCTCTATTGACTTTTGAGTCGCACATCATAGGACATAGACATCAATGCGCTTACTAAAATTTCTTTACATAAAAGTATGTGGAATCCATATGATCAACTTTGAGATTAAACCTAGGCGTTTCAAATGATCATGAATAGCCGAATTTGATGACAGTATTCTCTCAGCAATTACATGAGTTGTAGTTAGCCGTATATTTTTTTCCTTCTTAAACAGAATTAAGGCATTTTTACCTTTACAACAGTTTTTTTTAATGGTGTTGTCCCTTTCCATATTTAAAACGGTGCCAACCAAACACTTCTAAGTGGAATCACTCAATTCCTTTTCGTATGTAAGGCTTGCTAAATCGACTCTTAAAATATATAATTATGCATCTTAAATATGAAGTTTGGTTTGCAAAAAATTACATATGTCTTCATTTGAGAAAAAAATAAAAATAAATGAAATTACTTTCCGAACAATCCCATAGTGCTTATACTATTAATATCGATTTCCTATAAAGAAAAGTATTTAACATTTGCAATTTTCAAAATTTTCAGGTGATTCTCGCAATGGGGATAGTTCGTTAGTGGTTAGCATGGAGTTGAACGGTGTCACATATCAAGGTGTCCTATTTCCACAAAATTCTTCGGCAGGCAGGACCGCTGTTGCATCCTAAACGTAATTTTAAGTTCCCAACTATTAGACGCTAAGATTTAACAGTAATGAAGCTTTCATCGAGCAGTGTTATTTGCTGATTTTCTATTTCAGTTGCTTCAAGTGTAAAGCGATTTCAGCTCATGAACATTATTTGCACAATTGACTTTTGAAACCGATCAGTTTTAAATAAAATTTTCTAATATTGTTTACTGAATTTACAAAAAGCAGTATTTTTTCTCTAAAAAAATGAAAGTGCGATTTAGACACGACCTAATATTGCCAGTTGTATAATGTGTTAAATGAAAAATATATTTATATCATAAAATTTTATTTCAATCCCTATAGTTCCGAGATATGCAGTATTTTATATAACTCGCAGTTGGCGATGTTTTTTTTTTATATTTAGGTATTAATTTTGTTTCAGTCGCAAAAGACGCCTCTTACTTAAATTTTGTAAATATATAAATAATAGTAATACAGTTACGGCAAAAAATACGAAATTGAAAGAAGATTTGTGTTGTCGTATAATATGGTTCATAGTTGTGAGAGTTTTTAAAGTTTTTTTTTTTTTTGTTTAATCAGTTCATAATTAGTACCAAAAAGACTGTTATTTTATGAATATTAAATAATATAATATCATTATAAATGTGCTAAGTAATTGGATTGATATAAGTATTTATAAATTTAGTATATTTATATAAATATTATAAATCATAACATGTAGCAATATTAGATGATAGTCTTACGTGTTTAGAGCAAGAATGTGTAAAACTATTTGTTCCAGTTAATAGGTATTAGCGAGAATAGATTTCAATGTTTTTTCTTTTTTAATTATTTCAAACTAAATGTTTACTAAATAAGCATTCGTTAAGAGGGATATATTATGTAGACTGTTAGAGACCCTGGGCTAAATCTGCATCTGTATAGATTCTCAGGGATATAAAGCAATTCCTGCTTACTACGTATTTGATCTCCATTATTTCATTTTTCAGAATAATATAAGTGCTTTATAATAGATGTGTCAAAGGAATAGTGCGCGGGAAAAAATCATCAACCGCAATATCTAAGCGCAGAAAAATTAAAAGTATTGTTGCGGCATCTTACGTGTGTTTCTGATATTATAGTGGAAGGGCTAAAGAAACCTTCTTTATCGACATTAGTAAACATAACCTCTTTAAGAACCGGTACGTAAAAAGTAAAAAATCAAAAAAATTTGTAATGAAATAAACAGTGAATTGTCTTTTCTATGTGCTAAAATCAAATCTTAATATAAAGTTAATATTAATATATACATTTTTAAACCTTGTGTTATTCGTAGAACTTATAATTAAAAAGAAAACATGAACATTGGAAGCCACAATGAATCATTGATATCCTTTTTACTACAAAAATTAAATTTAAGTAGTACTTGTAGTTAATTTTCCTTACATATAAACAAAATCATTTATTGTCAGCCAGTAGTGTTGAATGCAAGCTGCAAATAATAAATACTTTAATAGGAAAGCTCATACAAAAAGGAGTACTCGATAAGCCAGCATATTTTGTTTTGCAAAAGATTTTGGAAGAATCCAAAAATATAATTGAACATGTAATTGGTCTGAAATATTGTTAATATTATTAAGTAAATGATATGATTATAGGCTTTTGTTGAGAATGAAGAAGCTGTTGAAGAAGAATTAATTGCAAATATTCTTGAAGATCTTAAATTTAATTTAAATGTAATTAAATTAATTATATTTATTTTTTGTAATAACATATAGTTTCTTTTAGAACGTGATAAAGTTACTGAATAGCCTTACAAAGATTTTAAGTCTAATTTGCAATGCTGCTGATATTTCATTGGAGAAATTGGAAAGCATTCCCAAAGATTTCAATAATATTTTGTATTCTACATTCTTGCATTGCAAACAAAGGTTGGTAATTCTTATTTACATAATAAAATTATATTAATTGATGTATTTTCTGTGCTTGTTTTTAGCAAAAAACTGTACAAAAGTTGTTTCAATCAGTTGCCTTGTCTGGCGCAGTTATTTCAAATTGCAAGAGAAATGCATTCGATGCTTATGAAATGTTTGGAATGCCAAATGAATAAAGAACCATCCTGCTTAAGGCAGGGCATTTTAAGCGAATGTAAGTTCAGATTAGAGATAACATTTTCTAATTGCTTTAAATGTATAAATTTAGTGTTAAATAGCCTTTGTGATACTGGAATACTATTGAATGGACTTAACAATTTGTCGATGGTTGCCACATGGAGAACTTATTCAGTTATTCTCGGGAAATTGGAAGATAAACTGGAAAATTTAGAAATTGACAATCCTCTTAAATTTATAACCGCTATAGTTTGCGAAGCTTTAACGCAAAGTTTAGTGGTGAGTTTTCCTGTAGTTAATACTTTATATGTATTTATTTTTTTCAGAAAAACGACGAAAATAAGTCAATTAAAATAGCTAGTTTTTTACTTAAAGTGTCTAATAAAATCGTCAATTGTTCCATTGGGCACTCAGAAAGCATACCTTTGATTGTGAATTTTTATTCTTCAATTTTTCGGTAAGTTACCCTCACTGATTTGTTTTTATTATTATGTGTATTAACAGTCAGCCTTTTATAGCTACTATAAAAATCCTGAAAACCCACTGAATAAAAACATAAATAATCAAACTTTTGAAATAATCGAGTCGAAATTGTTGGCCTATTTCCAAACGTTGCAATTCCACGGAAAGCCAAACGATGATTTCCAATTTTTTTATGGTTTTCTCAGCGTTTTGAAGTACATTTTGCCTCGTTGGAATTACGAAGTGGCTTCAAAGAAAGCCGTCAGTAGCTTGTTTCATATACTCTTTTACTACTTCAATAACGACGACGGTATTAAATGTGTAAAGTTGTCGATCGTTTGTGTTATTATAATTATTCCTCTTTTAGCAGAAATATTGACTAATAGTGAAGACTGCTTTACTATCCTGCCAAATATAGTTGCCGCTGCCCTAAATGGAAACGCAGAGGAGTTTTATGCCGTGGAAGAGTTGCTTTTGTTGAATTTATTGCAAGGAAACCTTTCCCAATCAACATTGGCACATTTGGTGTGGGAAGCAATTCTAAGGTGATGCGAATTTCCTCTTATTTGCGTTTTTCTTGTAATGAACCGTTAGATAAGTGCCTATTAAGCCTTTGATATTTTTTACTTACGCGCCTATTTAAAATGCTTCTAACAGTAATAATAGTAACATTTTTAATATTTATGATCACATCAAAAACAAGTTTTTTATGGAGTTCATGTTTTTTTTTATTGAAAGAACATTAGTAAATGTTAGTAATCTATAAAAATTTTAAATTGATTTTTTATTGGAGTAACAAAAATTATGGCTATTTCAATTCCTTTTCTCTTTGTAGGCAAGCCCCGCCGACGTTTTCCTTCGACACCCTAACTGCAATTACTGAGCAATGCAAATATTCAGGTGGTGTTTTGGACATTCCCTTTATCAATTTCTCCATATTGCGTCAATTTTTGTCGACAATATTTAAAAGTTTAACGGTTCATTTACAAGTTAATTTTTTGGAAAAGCATCCACCGGAAGACAATCTAAATATCTGGTCTTTGATAAATCTAGAGGGGCTACCCCAACAAAAATCATTCCTATTAGACGTCATAATTAACAATGTAATCAAACGGTTCGATGCCGAATATAATTGGGATTCCCATGACTTCCTATATCTGGTAAGTTATATAACTAAATTAATTTACTTTCACTAATTAATTGACGAGCCAAACATAATAATTGATTATTTTTATTGCCTCTTTTTTTATTTTAAAACTAAATAATAGCTAATAATACTGTTTTTGATTGTTACATAAATCAATTATTAATGTGATCTTGGATTTATAAATATGGAACATAATTTGAGGTCATTTTTGTCGTGATTTACAGGTAGATGCTTTCAATGTTTTGGCTCCATTGTTATCGTCCAAGGATTCGGCGTTAACGGTACCATTATCAGCCATAGTGGGTAAGTTTTGGAATTTTCAGGTGAACACATCAGCCGTTTGCTCAAATACGCAATTCCACTATTTCGTGATTGGGTTAACTGCTTTGACCATCGCACTTCTTCAAAAAGGAGCCTTCGATAAGTCGCAGTCACAAAAAGTGAGTTTTCAACATATTTTATTTTGTTTTTTATTATCTTTTTGCGTAAAAAAATACCCTTTAATTTTCAACAAAACGAATATTTCTTAAAACTTTTCTTATCGAATATGCGACTATTTTTACGTTAATACTGATAAAATTATCAGGTGGAAACGTTATTTTGTGATTATCCCATAAATACGTAAAATAATTTAGAACTACGGTATTTTTTATAAATAAAATACATCAACAACATAAAACTGCGAAATCAAAAGTATTACTAATATTTTACGGAGCTGGAATGTCGAAAATATAGTGAATCTCTGGAATTTTCACAGAAAAATGCATAAAACTTAACAAGAACAATTTATTCCGTTTTATTTTTATTTTTTTCAATATATAAAATCCCTTTTAATTATATAGCAATATTAGCAATGAAAGAGTTATCTTAAAATTGAATTTAAATAGGAAAGCGTTTAAATCGAGTCTGGCCACAATTAAGGGTTTATTCTAGATTTTGAAACTGTTACACTTCAAATCAATAACTGGAACCAATGGGAAACGAACGGACAATATCGGAAAATAAGTTTTTCTTTCAACTGAAAGCTATACACGTGTCGATAAAAATTAGTTAATATTTAAATAAGAATTATCGCATTTCCATTGAAGACATCATCATTACGAATTTAAATATTGCCTTTGTCCACAGCTGCTCGAAACCAATTTTAATAATTCACACTTGTTCCATTGTAATGGAAAAACTTGATCTTCCTAACACTTATCGCAAATTACGTAAGAAACGTCTAAATGTGTTAATTATCCGCCGATTTTTCTAAATGTTCCAAAGCTATTTTTACTTTTTTTTTTACTGTAATGCCTGTGGCGATTTTTCCTTTTAAATTTAAATAATCAACAACAAAGTTCTTAAATTCCAACCTACTTGCATAAAAATTATCGTTAATTAATTAGTGGGCTGATTTAAAGCCGACTAGGCGTTTTTTAATTAGTTAGTCAAGTTGTACGAGTTCCAAGATATTACATACGCAAAAATTTTTACCGCTATGTCCGAAACTGACTCACCAGCTGATAGCTTTCGAAATGAATATTCTTATTCTAGTCTGGAATAGTTGAAGAATGACGAAAACTATGAGCCAGAAGCAAAGCTCATATTCCATAGGTTTTATCTTTGCTTTACTTTGAAGTGCAATAGAAGGTGACTGGTATAGACGTTAAGTCGATATCGGTGTGCGCAAATATAGTAAATTATTGCTTTATTGAGAGCACCAGCATGCAGTATACATAATAAAATAATAATATATTTTACGCTATATAACATTCACGCTGTATTAAATTTGATAGCGAATAGTTAAAACACCGTTCACTGACTTGCTCATTTATGTATGAGTTTTCACTTTTCGCAACTTATTTTGTGGGAAGCACAATGCCGTTTTATTATTATAACTTTTAATTATTCTGCTCGCTTGTTTGCAGCGTGGCGGTAAATTCTTTTTTGTTCGTTTTTTCCTTATCTTGGCCTTTATTTTTCAGCTTTTTTAATTAATTGTTAAAACTTAAGTGCGTTTCAAATTTATGTGCAATTAATTTCTGAAACGTATAAAAATAGTTTATTGTTTGTTTAAAAATGCGTACTCGCACATGAGTTTACATAAAAATAGTAGTTTTCTTAAAATTTGTGTTTAGCCAATTTTTGTTTGGTTAATAACCCGAAATTGGCAGACAAACAAAAATTGCAAATTTGTTCGAGAAAAAGTAAGCAAACTTATTTGGCTACAAACACTCGCGTATAATTTTCAAATTAAAGTGGTAATCGAAAGTTGCGAACTAGTATGTCTTTATGGCATTTATTGAGTTCATTTGTAATAGTTCGTAAATAGGCTTGGTTGTACGTGGGTTTATCACTTATTCAAAATAAGCGCATAGAGAGAACGACAGATCACATTAACGATAATCCGCCCCCATAATTCTTTACTCATATTACTCAAAAATTTGCTGTATTGCTATACGAAAACGATAGTTCTCTATATTATTTATTATTTTCTAAAAATGACGTATAAAACAATTCAATTTTAGATTTCAGCAACAATTTTAAATTGTCCAAAATTGCGGCCAATTGTCAATGAATTGCTCGAAAAATTGAACAAATACACCCCAAGAGAACAGACGGCCGACCCATTTTTGAATCAAGATCAAGCCTTAACATCCGAAGGAGCGGTTTTGTCCAACGGCTCCAAATGGAACAACGCTAACAATTTGGCCGTCAAAAGAGTGTCCTACGAAGAAATCAAAGAACAGGAGGTTGCATCGAAAAAACAAAGAATTGCCGAATGCAATGACGCTGATGAAATCATAAGTAATATTATGTCCGAAGTGAAAGAATTGCAAAAGTTTGCAAAAAAAGACAAACTGTCCAAGGAAAACACTAAAAATATTGCCGCAATCCTTAATAAACTGAATCAATTAACGCCGTCTTGGCATTAACAACATAAAAAATAGCTCTATAACTGTAAAAAAAAATGTTCATCTGTTTGAAATTTTCACTCTGAATTAAATATTTCACTATTCTTAGCTATGAGCCATTTTATTCTATATATATACAGTTGTTTCACTTAATTTAGGTACTTGTATAGGTTTTTATACTAAATTAGAGACTTTGGTATCTGAAGAAAAGTGGCAATAATAAGCAGATCGAAAATCCTACGAGGCTGCTGCGTGGCGCGAACGACGAATTTCCCTTGGGGGTGGTTGTTTGTTCCTGCGATGGTGAAGTCGTCGGTCCTTGCGTTGAAGGAGTTGAATGGCCCAACGGAGGCACCGTGGTCGAAGGAATCGTCGGCCTCGTGGGCTCTGCAGTCTGGTCGTTCTGCGACGGTTCTTCGGTGGTTGTTGGAGCTGTTGAAGTTATCTTGGTCGTGGTACTCGTAGGTTCTTCCGGTGGGGCTGTTGGTTTTTCCGATGCTGCGGGTGGGTTACTTGTACCTTCACTATTTGAAGATTCCGTGGTTGTACTTCCACTATCGGACTGTGCGTAACTGACCGACACGCAAAAAGCGACAAGGAGAATCGCCCTAACGATCTTCATTTTCGCACTGCAGGGTCCGACTAACAAACTTTACGATGGTGTTTTTTTTTTTAATCACAGCACTAACGAAGTACCTTCGAGCGCGACCACTTCGCTTATGAGCGTCGAACCAATGCGCACCTGGTTATACATCTACAATTCCGCATAAAGAACAACTTTACTGTGTAAATTCTCCACTATTATTATTATTATTAGCAGCGGCAGCGCAGAGACAAAAGGTTTTTGCATTTAACGGGAGCCGGTTCGCAGCAGCAGCAGCACGGCCGCTACCAACGGGTCCCATTTTTTCCTTCAATCCGTACCTAATTTGTGCCATTCATTAAGGGGCACGTTTTCATCATAATTTTATTGTTGAAAATCAGCAATCGGAACGTTTTAAAAACAAGTCTGCGATCTGCGAAATTTACTTGAATAAATTCAATGACTAATTAAAATGCGCCCAAATAATTAAAATTAAATATTTCAGGAAGTAAAAATATTTTTGTAGTTTTTAACAACTACAATCGATTTTACAATTGTTTTTTTTTGTTTTCATTTTTTAAGCTCCCTGTATAGATCATTTAAATGATATCATTTTCCATTATTACTTTTTTCGTTATATAAGTTTATTTTAAGGTTTTCATTTGGTTTTATTTATAACAAGTAATTGAAATTGTCGCGTTCAAGGATAATCCTCTTGTTTTTCCAACTTGTGGCATGCATGTACCGTGTTCCATTGTTAGAATTTGGTGTAAAGTTGTTCAAACTTTTCATGTGACATGTTTATAATAGTGCATATATTGCCCACATAACTAATGTGGAGCAGTAATTGTGATCCATTGCCGAATTTAACTTAGTTTATAGTTAAAATATTGCAAATTTCCCAATAGCCCAGAGTCGTACCAGTGGAAAAACCGCAAAATGTCTTAATTACTCAAATGGTAATAATAATAAATGTAAAGAAGTTACGAAAGGTGTTAATTATTATTAAACATTAATACTGTCGCAATGGTAGATCCTATTGCGTACTTTGGTTGTTTTTTGAACGGTTTCCAGGTCAAAAACAAAGTAATTTTTACTGATAATGCATTTTACTCGTTACCTGTAATGAATATCATTAATTTATTTTGTATTTACCGAATTTTAAATGTTTAATTAACTTCTTTTTTTTTCATATTTTAACAAATTTTTATTGGTAGCTTTATGAATAGTTAAATGTCGCCAAAAGGCTCTTACCTCTTACCCTTAACCTTAGCATTCGATCGTTGCGCTGGCAAGGCCAGCAGGAATCGCTGCCCAAAAGGGTTTTTACGCTGACACAATACAAAATATTATGTCAAGGGTTAGTCCGGACTTGCAGCTTTCAGAACAGACTGCATTGAAAAGCCCTTTTTTGCCCTACTAACTGTTCAAGGAAATTCCCCAATATCGATCAAATAACGTTTTTTTTTTTAATAAACACCCCTGAGCCAATCAGCCAGCCCAACTATCAATCTATTGTATCGATATCGTATCATCATCCTATATTTTCAATTACGAAAGACCTATTTTGATTAATGTATTCTACAACACTTTTTGTGTTTGACAACAATTAATGTGCGAAGTAATTTACAATTAACATGAATTCGTGCGTACTATTTTCATTACAATTTATTGAGGAAAACAAGTCAAGGGAAAAGTGTGCCACTTCTTTATCATCAAAGCACTTATACAAACTGTATCGTGCTACAATAACGAATTCGGGATTTCGTCAGTTGTTCAGAAACAAATAGAAATTTACGAGTGCGCGCGTTTTGTAAACTTTTTTAAAAGTACTTCACCCGTTTTAAGAATAATATTTTCTTTGCTTTGATCTGCCATACGGCAAATCAATAAAACTCGGCTTTTTGTGAACGTATTATATTTCTTTTTGGATCCATTTTATAATTATAATTTCTTAAAAATAAAGATATCAGCCGAGTACTAAGGACTGAGTAGAAAGCCTTTTGTGTTTGATAATTTTATGTACGATCTTAACTAATTAAG
>JASKGO010005304.1:0-29837 GCA_030556065.1 Holobus sp. GC000080
TTGGCCAAAAGTGGTCCGATCGTTGCCAAAATTGGGCCATACATTATCCATGGGATCAGCAGTCGGATGCAATTTGTTTGAAATTTTTATCTGGTCCCATTCAAAATTTCACATTTCCAATCTAGAGCTCATTCTGATCATTTGTTTGACTGTATTCGAAATGATGATTTTGGGTTAGCACTTGGCTGTTCATATCGTTTGTTCTTATAATGTCTTTACGCGACAATTTTGGGGAAAACTGATACTGGCAATCGATTTCTTATGCTCATTTACATGTAATATGGAAATTTCAGTTCATTCTGAGCTCTAGTTTATCTGTGCTCAAAATGTTAACTTTGACCATATCATAACTGTACATATTGTGATCTTGCAGCGCCTAAACGCGACAATTTTTGATAAAACTGATACCAGCAATCGATTTGTCATGCTCTTTTACATATATTTTGCAGTCCTCAGTTCATTCTGAGCTTTGGTTAGTCAGTATGTACTTTAAATACTAATTTTAGCCATCCTTGGACATCTTATTTGTGGTTCCAATGTCTAAATGGGTAAATTTTAAAAGAAACTAATGCTAGCAATCAATTCCTCGTGTACCTTTACATATAATTAGCAAGTTTGAGCTCATTCCAAGTTATAATTTGCCTTTACTAAAGATCGAAAGATGTAGAGACCCAAATCTTGTTCATTATTTTGCTTGTTATTAAGCAACAAAGTGTTAATTTCAGTCATCACATAGCGCCTCTTCAGCGATACATCTTCATTATTGAAAATTGGGTTAAGCAGAATAAAAATTACCTAAGAATTTTGTAAAAATCTGCAGAACATTGAGAGTTTACTTGTATCAGATTGAAAAGTCAAAGAAGTTGCTTCCAAACAGATTAGTTTTTGTCGAAATCTGGAGGTACATTATCTGGATGATATTGTAAATAATTCCGCATTGAGTACTACTACAGGAATAACAAGAAGAGACATAGAAATAAATTATTAAATTGGCATTTGAGCAAATAAAACAAAAATGATAAAAATAAGGCGGTTATAGATATAGTTGTTAATACCAAGGGCTTCAGTTGGTTAAATTATGTAGTTTAAACGATGACGACGATGAAAACAAAAAAAAACCTAAAAATTAAAGGAATCAATAATAAATGCAATTTATTGAATGAATAAATAAAGTATAACAGTGCATTAATAATTAAAATTGAGTTTCCTGGGAGTCATAAATAACTTTAATTCCTCATCAGTTATGTTTCTCCTTCTCTCTTGATGCTGTTGAATTATCGGCGACAAAGTATCGATGAGAATCTTCTTCAATTCACCAGTAAGCAGTTCCCCGCTGCTGTAACTCTTGCGAATCTCTTCAAGTATATTATCGTCCTCGAGGAAAAACGTTAAATACTGGTAGGAAATATCAACGTTACAATCGCCGCCAATTTTCCTATGTTCTTCTACCGTTGTTTGTCCGCCAGAAAATGCATGTTTGTTGATTTTATTCTTAACTTGTTTCGGTGTGTCGGTTAAGTAAATCGTTGAATTTGGATCCGAGGCGGACATTTTCGTTTTGGCTCCCTGCAGGGCAGGAAAGAATGTCGAATGTAGCAATGCAGGTTTCTGGAATCCAATACGAGGAGCCACATCTCTGGTCATTCGAAAATAAGGATCCTGATCTATTGCACACGGAATGAGACAAGGCAACTTTCTCCCGTTGAAAATCAACGGAAAACTAGTTGAAAGGCACGGTGTGGCCTGCACCGCTGGAAAAGCAATTTTGCCAATGATATCGCTATCTCCGAATCCGAAAATCCCTTTCACTTGGTTAAATGTTACACATTTTTGAATTCGGATCATGTTTTGATAGAATTCCGGACACGAACTGTAATTTTTTTTTATGTTTTCTCAAGCAAGAAATACTTAATTAAATTAAGTTCTTACTTACCCTATGTACTCTAAATCTGAAAAAATGAACGTTTTATTCACATCAAATCCAATGGCAATGATGTCTTTGGCATTTTCATAAGCCATTTTAATTGCTTCTTCAATTTTCAAGTCCTTCCACAAGGACTTTTCATCATCAGTTAATTGAATCACCAAGGGCACATCAAAAATGTCCTGCAGCCACTTGCAGAAAATGAAAGGTATCAAATGGCCAACATGCATGGAACTTGAAGAAGGTCCTCTTCCTGTATACAGGTAGAAGGGCTTCTTGCTCTCATACTGATTAAGTATTGTGTGCATATCACGGTGTGAAAAGAATATTCCTCTTCTAAGGAAGTGATGGGCATTCTTTCCAGTAAGTGCTTCAATTCGATTTATGAGCTCTTGGTCTATTTTAGCGCTGCCAAACCGTTCTGCAAATGATGCATTTAACAGTTTCTCTCTTTCTTATTTTTAAAAACTTACTAATTAGTTTGTCATAATCCACTCCAGTTTCAGAGGATCCTACTACATTCCATGGATCTACAACATCTTCAGGGCTCGAAGTGTTTTCAATTACATTTAAATTGTCCATAGTGGTTGATTTTTCGTTTTCCATATGGAAGCCGGTAATTAACTTTCGGTCTAATTGATCAATTACTTACTTACTTTTTGAGACAGTGCACGTTTTTCAGGTTAGGTATGTTGGCTTGGTTGGTTGCCTATTCATATGACATCAAACGCCAATTTATTTTCCTGCTGTTTTCTTAAAAAAAAAAAAAAATTATGTTTTTGTAATTACAATAGCATTACTGATACTGATGGAAACATTTAGTGATAGGTCTGAAGAAGAAATGGAACCCATTTCCAACTGTGTAAAATCAAAAATGAAAAATTCCCTGGGGTTTACTGCTGATTTAAGAGAACAAATCAAGGAATTTCCTGATGTAATTGTCTTAATTGAGAATCTACAGAGACAAATTGAAAAGGAAAAGAAAAAAATTAGAAAATTGAAGCGAAGTTTGGTAAGCAAGCATAACAAGTTATTTAACAATTGTAAAGAACATTTGTTTAAAAATGTTTCACTAAGAAACGGAAGAAAAATATTTGTACTGTGGGCACACAAACTGAGACTGCATTGAAAGAACCAATTAGCATTACTGAAGAAATTACCATGGCAGCTGAAGAGGCTTTACAAAAGAGTGGATTTGTATACGAAGAAACATCGGGACTTTATTATGATTACAGCTCTGGATATTATTATAATGCAGTAGGTTTTCAACAATTATTTAATTAAGAAAAATTTATATGTTTTGCTTCCCATTTTTAGGAATATGGTTTGTACTATGATGGCAATACTGGCACATATTTAAAGTATGATAATGATACCAAAGAATATAAATTTCATTCTCAAGTTGATGTGCCACCTTCAAAAAGAAATACTTTAAAAAATATTGCATCTACTGAAATGCTATTGGGAAAACATGTAAGTTGGACCATTAAATTGGAAAAAACAATAACAAAATGTATGTGTGTAATTTTATTTTAATTTTCAGGTAAACATAGATTCTTCTTTAAATGATAAACAACATCTAAAGGTCATTGTATGAATTTAATAAGTAAATGGTACTAATTTTAGGAAGATCACAAGCACAAAAGTTTCGGCAAGCGCAAAAAGAAACTGAGAAAAGAGACTTCTGCTTCTGAAGAAAAGGATTCTGTTGGAACAGAACTGGAGGAAGGAGAGTGTTCCAATAGTTCCAGTTACACAAACTCTATTACCACTGAAGATGAACTCAGCAATGATATGGGTAAGATATTTGTTTTTATTTTGTTTATTTCTCTGTTTTAGTAAATTAAAAATTAAAAAAAAAAGATAAAAGAGGTAAAATAAATGTTAATTTTAGATTATGCCAAAAATTATCCTCCCTGTATGCGGATAATAGTCGAGGAGAGTGACATCCTTAAACCAGGATCCTTGTATGTTGTTACATACGAAGGAGGCAGTGTTGGTCGAGAAGGATCGCAACATGCCATCACCATAGCCGACATCAATATCAGCAAGCACCACTTCGATATAACGTACGACCAGCAGACGGCGCAGTACTTGATAAAGGATGTTGGATCTCAAAACGGCACCTATTTGAATGGGAAACGTCTTTCGGAAAGTAAAGAGCCCAGTGGGCCACTGGAAGTGGTCCATTCTAGTCGCATACAAATTGGTGGCACTACTTTACTCTGCCATATTCATAGCGGGTCTCAAACGTGTGGTCATTGTGAACCCGGTCTTCTAATATTACCCGAAGAAAATCCGGAAAATACGATCAACGTTAGCAACGATAAGAAATCCGATCATAGAAAACAACTGAAAAAGTTAAGAAAGAAATTCGGCTTGGAGCGCGATGATCCAGGCAAGAATAATCCGGGGTCGGGTTATGTAGATAGAGCGCAGAAAAGGCGAGATAAAGTCGGCAGTCAAAACCCCTATGAAAAAACTCAAATGGCTTCATTAAATGAGTATGTAACAGTGTTTTATTCAACTTTTGTTTAAAGTTATATTATTATAGGTAATGTTTTGCTTTGTTTTGTTTTTAGATCAATTCCCTGTTCTAATAAGGGGTTTAAACTGCTTGCTAAATTGGGTTGGAAAGAAGGTGATGCTTTAGGTAAACAAGGAGACGGAAATGCAGAACCAGTAAGAGTAAAATCTGAGTAAAATTGACAACATTGATTTTATTATTTTTCTCTAGATTCCCTTGGTTTCCAACGAAGGTTTCTTTGGATTAGGTCATGGAATCCACACCAAATTTACTTCTAATACCGAAACAAATAATGAATTGTAATTTATTTATTAAGTACTTAAGTCTTTTTTTTTTATTGTGCTATGATATGCTTTGGTTTATTTTAAAAATACCTTTTTATTGTATAATCTGATAGTTAAATTTATGTTTGATTAATAAATTTAAAGGCAATCTAATTAGCAATAAATAAGTGAAAATTAACTCTTAAAACAAACAACCAATTATTTATAATTTTAATGTATTATTTGTCAGTTGTACTTTTGTCAAAATAAGAAATCCTAGAGAAATTAAGAGTAAAAATTTCAGTGCAATGTTCAATTCGCATCTGTTTAGCAATCGCAAAAGTAATTTGTTTAATACTGAAAGCAACAATATTCCCAGTGGTCGAAGCGAAGTGGTTGTGGGTGTAGGAAAACACAAAGAGCAACCGTCACTTCGATGCGGCGTCGCTGGTCCATCCAACAAACTGCACAACCACAACAAAATCACCATCGATTTGAACTCGTTAACAAATGAAGCGGCAAACCATCAGGGATGCAATTTAGAGATTTACGTGTTGATCAAACATTTGCCAGGATGCAAACACAAGAAACATAATGAAATGCATTTAGGATCGTCGAGGCTTTATGATTTCGTTGGAAAAACGATGGTGCCATACAGACCGAACGACGACTGCTCGGCTGAATCGACAAGAAATCATCAATGCTGTCAGCCTAATGCGGCAAACCATTTCGAAAATCGTTTGGGCGAAAATGTTTTAAGCAATAGCGATAACTACAAATTTAACAGGCTTCTACAGAAGGGCACAATGAGACAACAGCAAATGAAGAGTCGCAGATACAGACAGTGTCCGTTTTATATGATCGACGAATATTCGATGGTTGACACGCGATACGAAGATAGACCGATTAGTAAACTGTACCAGCAAAAGAAGATTAACTTTACCCAGTCGGAAATTGATCTCTACGAGCTTGATTTTATCGGAAATTATTGATTGCGCTTATTATATTATTCAGAAACATTTAAAATACCGAAATTCTAAAGATTATAAATACCTTTCGCTTACAATAAGAACATTCAAAAGAGACCAAATGGAGTCATTCAAAATTACGAACTATTTAACATCTGATCAAAACTTATCACTACTTTATAACTTTTAAAAATTCAAAATATTACTAAAGTCGCTTCGCTTTTCGATCTATTTAAAAGTCTTTAGCGCCCATTTCCACTTCTTTTAAAACTTTTAAATTAACATTCCACATAGCGTTGAAAGTTTTAAACTTTCCGTCAGCCGTCAGCGCCAATCACAAAATTAATTACTCACTAGTCACTAGAGGAAATTGCGTCCTATCGAACCAACGTCCGTCTTTTGGAGCGAGCCAAACACTGAGTCGAACAGAAAATCAAATCGATGGGCACGTACTCCGAGACCATCGGCGACAACTGCAGTATTTTCGTGATGTTCCTTAAGCAGAGCACTCCCTTCGTCTGCACGAATTTCTTGAAGCAAGCCTCGCCACAAATGCAGTACTGAGCACTCTCCAAGAACTTGATAAGAGTTAAAGGCAACATTTCGCAATTGTACGAAATCCTAGCTAGAAGAACCTTTTTCGCAGCATACTCCTTGAGACTGCACAATGTTAAGGTCGGTGGAAATGTGGCGGAAAAGTTCATTCGATTCTCCTCGTCGTTTTGCACGCCCAAAGGATTATCGCACAATGCCAGCTCTTCGAGTTTCAACTTGCTGCAACTGCCGGGCAACGTCGATATGGAATTGCTGCACGCATTGAAATACCTCAGGGTTCTCATGTTGCCAATTCCCGAGGGCAAATCGATCAATTCGTTGTTGTTAACGTTGAGAACAACGAGTGCATGTAATTGCAACAACTGCTGCGGCAAATATTTCATTAGATTATTAGATAAATTCAGCGATTTCAGGGTAACGGTTAATTTGCCGCCCATCCAGTCCCATTGACGAGGTGATCCTTGTCCAAGTTTATTCGACGACATGTTAATTTCAACCAAATTCGGCAATCTGTTCAACTCTTTCGGAAGAAATTCTATCAGATTATTAGATAAATCCAGGATTTTCAACTTGGCCAAGTGCAAAATCCCTCTGTCCATCGAGAGTCGATTGATGTCGTTAATGTGAAGTGTTTCTAAAGTCCTGGGAAATCCTTTGATCGGATACTGAGATCGACTTTTAATTACTAACTTTGTGGGTGCTTTGTTGGGGTTCATGGCGGTAATTCCAATACTAGAGAGCCGATCCTGGGGAGTGAGTTTGTTCTCCAAGATTTTTTTTAAAATACTTAAGAATTGTTTCAGCAGAATTGAATCGGCTTGTATGCAGAGATCATGAGGAGGCTCCTTAAATTGTATAGTTGCTTTACCCTCGGAAATGAATTTAGTTAAAATCGTCTTTACATTCTGCTTGATTTCGTATTTAGCACCGGTTTTATTGTTGGCTGAAAACACTAACAAGTTGCTTTGTCCGTTGGGGTGTTTGCAAAGGGCAAGGGTTGACTTTACATGTTTCTTTCCGTTTCGCGAAGACTGCGTTTCGGCGTAACAACGATTCACCACATAAACTGAACACAAAATACGCATTGTCTTAAAATAATACTAATTAATTCAATGTTAAATTGATGAAAAACGGTGTTAAGATATAGATTTGGTTGTTGACGGAGATTGTGAGGTTATGTTCTTTGTTGTTTTGTTTGAGGGTCATTTAAATGTCATCCTTAGTGCGCATGCGCTGGACATTTAAATTTTAAAGTTTTTTTTTCCATTTAAAAGAAAACAATCACATTTTAAATGTTTAAACAGAATTTAAATCAGCAATACCTCTGTTTGAAAATTTAAAATTAATAAATTGATTGACTAATAAATTTGTACAAGGTGCAAAGGTTTTTTTGATCATATAAATTTGCACGTAATTTAAAAGAAATTCGTCTGAAATAAAAGAAAAACTACGGGTAAATTACAATAAACCATGTATATTCATTTGTATCAAAGTGGATTTTATAAAATCATTCGAATATTGTAACATTAAATCATCTAAATACAACTTTTCAGCACTCAAACAATTAACATATCTGTTAACACTAATAAGGCCACTCTTCGTGGATTTATTTGCACTTTCAGAGAGCTTTCCATTAACAAAGACACTCTTCATTAAACTCTCTTCGTCTCTGATTGAATTTAAACTCTGCAAGGCCATTGGTTTACCAATTTTTTCTTTATGTCTGCAGAACTTTACTATAGGCACATTTATCTGAACGGCATCCTTTAAATCCCTTCTTAACAAATTCAAGATGTTATAAGAAGACGACACACTTATATATTCATTAACATTCAATGCTAAAGTAAAATTGGACTTATTTCTAGTCCTTAACATGCAATCATTTTCAACAATTTTGTAGTCATAATATTCAAAATTATAGGGTAAAAATGTAACATTAAATTGCAAAATAGGCTGTAAATTTTGCAACAACTTTATTGTCCTATAAGGCAGTTCATTAGAATGATAAACTAAATATGTGTTTATGCCAATTAACTTGTGATAACTTAAAAACTCTGCTAATGATTCTTTGGTAAGGTCTCCATTTTCGTCTGTTAAACAAACAGTAATATTAACAGTCTTAATGTCCTCAAAAGTACCCATATTAATAACAGGATGTCGTAAAACATTCCTTTTATTAAATGAAACAGCAAAAGGAGGCGCTTCAAATTGCCCAACAATTTTACAGTGATATGCAAACGAACTAAACGGCATTTTTTCATTGAAACTTATCTTAGATTGTTGTACATATCCCAAAATGGGCTCACTGATATTTTTTTCGTACATCCACAAGTAACACTTCTTGCTGTGTGGAGCTGTGGTTTCTTTGCCAATGATAGACATGACTTGATTGTTCGAATATTGAAAACTCGAGTACACAAATATTGATCCATCTTTGGTCCAGAGCGGATTAGGTCCCCAATCGTGGTAGCTGGTCAGTGCGTCTTGTTCAATGAGCTCGGAATAATTGCAGGGACGTCCAAAGAAGTTGAACACTTCGAGAATGTAATGCAGACGATTGTATTCGTGTCTATAAATAAGCAGCAATGATATGCTAAATATAGACGATAATAAAAGAACTAATTGCTGGTATTTTCGCATTGTTTATGCAAATTAAAAGCTATTTTTGAAAGTAAAACAGTTTTAAACAAAAACACACAGGCGAAAACCAAAACAAACTATTTTACTAGGTTATGTTGCTCCTGTGATTTTTCCCCCAACCCCCAACCAATAATGGCGCTAAAATTCAAATTTCTAAAGTTTTTCCGGTGTTTCAAAAAGTTTGAAATTAACGATATAATTTATATTTAGATCAAGCAGTCAAAAAGACCAATATTTAATTGAAGAATAGTACGGAGCTTATTTTAAATAGTTTTAGTCAATATTTTTTGTTGATCTTTTATATTTTAATATTTTTTGTACGGTTTTTATTATTACTAGGACGTTTTTTATTATTAAGATTTAAGCAGGGTGTTACAGATCACGTATACAGGCAAAAAGTAAGTCTAAAGAGGTAATCTGAGTTATAAATTTGCGCTTAGTAATTTCGATCCAAGACAATGGTATAAAATTTGATTTTCAGTTTCGCTTAGAAGTCTAAAATCTCTAGAATCCACCGAATATACTGCAAATATGGCACATATCATACTATCGGATTAATAATAACAAAATTACTCTTACAAATATGGCTATATTCGTATAAATTTGTCACTTTTTTTTTGTGTTCCAAGAAATAAAATAAAAAAATCAGTAAATTTCGCAAACATCAATAAATTTATCCTAAAGTGTACACTTACAATAAATAAATCACTCTAATCGGCTAATCTAAACTGAAAATCAGCACTTACATACATTTACAATAGTATTCGATACGCTTAGCGGCGAAAGTATATTAATTAATTAATATGTACAAACGAATTCTTAGAAAGTTAAGTACTTTAATAGTCATAGAAACATTGAACTTTTATTTTTCTAATGTTGTTGTTGGGCCATGCAAAAACCAACTGTGGAAATTATGTACAGTAATCTTAAGAGTTTAAATTAGAATTAACGACGTCTATAAATAAAAATGCACAATATAAATACACAAAAATAAAAAACATATCGCTTAGGCTTAACAATGAGGATATTGTTGTGGGTGGATAAAGAAAGGAGAAAGGAAAACTGAGAAGGAAACATCCGGACCGGTCAACGATAATAAATAAAATAATTAATTAAAGCAATATTCAAGTCTTTCCAATGGGTGCGATGAGTAAATTTAATTGTAATTGCTGAAGATGTTTAATTACAGAGATGCTCCTCCTTCGTGTGGCGGCATTTTTCGCACACCACATTGCAACACCAGACGAATTTGCATTTGCATTTCTCCTCCACTTCCCTTATTCTTGTTTGGTAACCGCGGCCGCAACATAAGAGACGACAACCATCGATTCCGGCACTGGTTTTGTTGCACAATCGTCCTCTGGTACCCAATACGTTTAATCTGCAATCAGAAGTTCCACTCACTTGCATATCTTTCCGTATATTTGAGAACAATTATAATTATGCCTTGTTTTATTAATTACCAACACTAGCAGTCGATAAAAATTAAGTTTTAATTTACCATCAGATTTATTATTTGCCTCTTTTAAGCTTTATTTTGACTCAATTACTTTTTTCGATGCGAACGCCTCAACTTCTTAAGAAGTTTAAAAAAAAAGCGCAAGATTAATTAAAAAATGATTAATTTGGTAGAGTTTCATGTACTTGCTTCTTAAGAGTCACAAACAAGAATTATTTAACTCTAATCTAAAAAAAAAAAAAAAAACTTACGTGTCATTTCTTTCACAATAATCCGGAGAATCGTCCAGGAAGACCAAATCGGCCTTATTGGGCTTCTTCATTTCAGGATTAACGGCGCGCAACTTTTTCCGACGCTTTTCCACAAACTTGACGTGCGAAGCCCCCTCATAGCTTTGGTACAGAGACTCGCCCACTTGCCGGAAAGGCGGTAATCGTCTCCAGCACACTCGCAAACTGCAAGAACCGGACATTCCGTGGCACTTGCAAACTCGTTGCATTTGCGATCTGACGCTCTGCCGAAGAATATTAACAAGAAAACAGAAAAAAGATGATGGAAATTAATATACAAGGTAGAATTAATTAATTAATTGGAAGCATGGTGGATTTAATTACCCGACGCCCTGCTTCGTTGTTATGAAGATTCATTAGACCGACGGCGGTGTTGGGGTCTTCGCGAACGTCCAAGAATTCGCGGCTTATCTTTTCGCCGTGTCTGATGTCTTCGGAACAGCCGCCCCATTGCCAGTTGCGCGGCTTTCGCTGCCTCACCCGGTTGTCGCATGCACACTCGTTCAGCTCACCCTTCGAACAGGCCCTAGTCACCGCAAATGTTACGGAGGCGGCTGATATTGCCGACAAGTAAGCCGACTCCCTGCTCTCTGTAATATTAACGCGCAATTTGTAACAATTACGTACCTTTTCATTTTACAACTTTTTCCCTTACTCATTCTCTTTTATTATTTCTTACGTTCATTTTGGAAATTTTTATTTAAATTTATTTTGGTTTTTAATCAGATTATAATTTAAAAGATAATTAATTATTAATACGTACTGATTGAAGCAACACTTCCAAAGACTGTCTTAGCATCTGGAAAAGATGTGCAGTTCCAACGGTTGTTCCTGAACTGATATTGACATTCTTCCATTCCCATTCTGGCACCATTTCCAAGAACCTGAGGGCACAAATAGTCAATATTTAATTTAATTTTTAAGTCAAGCGATATGGCGACTTGCATTCAATAAGAAACGAATTTCAAGAATAAATACATCAATAATTTAAAGCTAATATTTAATTTTTTTTTATTCTGATAAAGGGTGCGGAGTTTATTGACCGAAAAAAAAGGGGATGAATCGATGGGGGATCGAATGCAGTAAACTTTTGATAACCGTAATAAACGCATAATGAGAAATAACTTGAATTGATTATCTAATCAGAAAATATGACGATGAGAACGTTATGTGCTATGTGCAGTAATATCACAGCCTTTTATGATTCACATAAAACAACCCCTCGTACGAAAGGATATAGTTTCCAATGAATTTTTATTTTCTTAGAATTATTAAAAAGATGTGAAGAAAATTTGCATTTTTTTGTGCAAAATTCAACTGAAATAATTTTTTTACCAAAGAATAATTATGCTAAACCTAAATAGAAAATAATTATTTATAAAAAAGAGTATACTTACGGGTAAAATTTTATCATTTTTGGCACAAGTAGCTTTCTGCTCGTCGGTGAGAAACTCTAAATTATGGCAACGCTCTTTGTGAAAACTGGGACTGATAAGATCAACGGAATTCGAAATCGATCCCGTCATTCCCAACTGCCTGCAAAGAACAAAGAAGAAAGCAAAATGTACTACATAGTAAACAAAAAAGTCATGTAATAAATGCGAAAATATGTTCATTTCATGAATTTTGCAAGCCGCAAACCGGCAAACTTCACATAAACTTCATGGATTCTTTAAAATTAAGATAGCGGCCGGAAATGGGAAAGGGGACTCTGTTCGAATCGCCAGGGCCCAGGGGAAAAGTTTACGAAGATTGCCCATCTGAGCCCTCCGCTAAGACAATAAATATAGTATCGTCTGATGGCAGTCTGGCATAGGTAACTTGAACTTCTTCCTTTTCGTCCTTGCACTCTACGATTCCCCGATTCCCAAAGGACTCGCAGGTTCGGACAATGCAAGCAAGCAAGCAGGCAAGCAAAGAAACGTCTGGACCCTACAATAATGTGTGTGTACCTCCACAGCGGAAAACTCAGATTGTTCGCTTTATTTGGATGCACTTTTATAGTGCAGTTGATCGTAAAAAGGCCTTTGAGTCAGCAAGGATTCGCCAATGTTAACTTACAGAGGCGTTCTTCCTGTTTTTATGGTATTTTCATCTAGGTGTATACTGTATACATAGAATAAATACAAATCATTGCATTGGAAAAAGTAAGAAACAATTCTTTTGTTTTTAGAGACATTTTTGGCGGTTACAAAAATTATAATTCATTAATTGAAATCATTGCATTTGATTCATTGATGCAATAATAATAGACTTTTCAAATTCTATCGAATTCTGCGTGGAAACTAGACAAACTTAATGAAAAGGTAAAAAAAAAGAACAGGAAATAGCAAAAGCAATAAAGAATTATAAAAGCCAAGATTGAATTATTACTTTGTAAATTGTAAAAGTTACAACGTGGCAAATATTCTTGTTTCTTAAAGACTATATAATAATAACGGCTACTTTTGCTAAAAGAAGACGATTAACGTCGTTACGAGATGCTTTCTACTGCCTCATTGCACACTTTATACTTCAAGCTTCCTTCAAGGATAATAATTCATACACACTGCACAGCATCATTCATCACAACTGGCTACCTGCGTCAATCACGTCGATTCAAATAAATCAAGAAAAGTTTCAAATTTAGCTTAAATCTGAATTCAACATCCAGTAGCCAGTAGGTACATGAAATTTGAAAACAAAAATTCCCAAAAAAAAAAAAATCAATTGAAAATGAAAATAATAATGAACTAATTGGGCAAAAAGGGGGCCATGTGGAAGACATATAAATTAGTGTTTGTTTTCTAGTGCTCCACATCGTAGATTCGTCGAATGGCAATCCACGGACTGCTTACATAAATGTACCGAGAATGCAATTTTTTAACCCTCATAACATTGTTAAGTGGCCCAAAGTGCCCTCCAGGTCCTGGAGTCCTGGAGAGAAAGAGAAAGAAGCGACCAAGTACCAGTGCTGTAGCACGGTACCTATAGGTACTAGAAGCCGTTGTATTTTAATATTCATTGGTATAACTAACTAGAGAGAAGACAATGGCCACCATCGAGGAAGCTAATTAATGGAGCGAAAGACAAGCAGCGAAGAAGGAAAGAGAGCGAGCGCATCGAAAGGGGGTTGGAAAGGAAGGGCGTTCAGAGGCGCAATTAGCAAAAGGCAAGTAATAATGGTGGCTCTTTTGTCTCTTGTGGAGAGTTGTCGAAGAGATGTGTGTGCGTTCCGTATCGTATACCTACTATATAAAGAATGCTGCACGCCCGCCACGGCGCAACAACCCTTTTTTCCGGTTGCCTCCACCGGAAAGACGCCATTGCCATTGGTCCTTTTTGATGGAGTGCTCCTTGCGCATGCATGCGCTTTCCATATACGATATTACATTCAGATTCAATTGCACACAAAGGAGCGGATAGGATGGACGTACGAAGGTAAGCAGTGAGCAGAGTCCGGAAGGTAAATTGTGCGATTAAATATAATTAGGACCCCTCTGGATTCCCGCACTGTTCATTCTCGCACATATAATTACAAATGCAAATACCAATGAAGTTGTACTGTACCCTTAATCTAAATACGAGTAATTTAATTTAATGATGATGACACAGTATGGATGACAATGGCTGACGACGAATTTATTAATGTTTACCCTTTACCTTTTACTTTTTAATTTTGTTTTGAAATTTAGATGGCAAAATAATAATTAATTGCAACAATTGTGAAGGAAATTGGAAGACTTTTTTTCAACTTTTAGAACTGCTGAAATTTAAAGAACTTTGGAAAAGTAAAAATGCAGTTTTTTTTTAAATTTGAAACAGAAAAAAAAACTAAAGAAAAGAGTCAAAAGTAAATTTAATCTTTGGCATCTTTGACTATTTATAAAACAAATGACTTTTGAAAAGTTATATTCTTTGTACAGTCATTTGTTAATACAAATGCATAGAGATTAATTAATTGAAATTAATAATTAATCAAAATTGGTCACTTAAATAAACTTCAAATCTATGTTAACTTTTTCAAATTCAAATTTTTTTTCTTTCAACTACAAAATAAAAGAGAATTCCTTTAAAGGAAGCAGCAAAAAATCAAAGAACTAAAGGACTAAAATATTAATCGAGTAAATTTAAACTACAGCAATTACGCATTAATTATTGAAGCGAATATCAACCTTAATGTACAGCACACAACGGCAAACGCTTAAAAAACCCAAACAGCCATTAAAATGTTTAATTTCAGCAACAACTTGTAATTAACACAATCATAAATTAACGAGAAAACTTTGCCAAGCAAAAAAAAAAGCGTTTTTTCGTACGCGTTGCATGTATGGAGTTTTATAGGGGGTGCGTCGACTTCTGTTCGGTGAATAAACGAGGGGGGTAACTTGCCTTAAATTAGGGTTGTAATCCGTGCGGTAAACCAGCTATCACAACCACTATAATAATACACATAATATGAGTATGTATAACAAAAACAACAACATCGATGAATGCGATGCGGGGCGAAATTTATTCAATAAACCAATGGTCGATAGTCATCATCCCCCACAATATATTATATTATTATACTATATCGGAAGTTATTGAACAAGCATATTTTTTAATTCAATTAGTTACAGCTAATGAAAGCAAAACAAACAACAAAATGTAATCTATGCGCAATGGAGAACAATAATTCGTGTAATTCGGAAAGAGCAAACGCAAGCAAAGAATTTCTGCTTCGAAGTTATTATTTTATTATACATAAATCCATACAGGATGTTGGAAAATTACGCTTTTTCTTTGTATATTGTAAATTTCTAATTGTTTTTTTTTTTTTTTGGGTGACAATAAATCAGTCATTTTACAAGTTGAGCTGCTTAATTTAATTACTCTATCTTTTTGCAGTTAAATAATAAATTGTTGTATCTAATAGATGTAACGAAATTAATAAATTTTATTGTATTGTATGTTTTGCGCTGATTAATTAAAGTACAACCAAGTTCAACACATTTGAAACTAGAAAATTTCTTGAAATTAGACATATTTGAATAACAATATATTGAATTGAAAGAAAGCAAATAGGGGCAATATTAGAAGGACCCTGTATGTGCTTGATATGTGCATATAATATAATATCCATGTGTATATGTGGATGGATGAATGCGAAAAATTTCATTATCGAAATGAAACTTATATTCAGTATATGTATATTATACAGAAGAAGCCGAACGGACGTGCCTCGCATGCATTTCTTTCTCCGCGCATTTCCAGCCAGAAGAATATTGGAAGAAGAATGAATATACTATTTCTAAGCAAGTTTAGTTTCAAGTAGAAAATGGCCATTATCATAAACTACTTACTTTAATTCGGAATGAATTAAGGGTATGCATGCATAAGGGAAACTAGGAAACAAGCAAAAAGGACCCTTAATCCTTTGTATCTACTCGTATATCTTTGTGTTCCTGCAGTATCTAGATAAGTAGCAAACTTGCTAAAAAGTTTCAATGTAACGGTTTACATTTTTCCAATCTCGTATCTTCAGGCTGTACAAGAGCCATCATCATTATCAACATCGCGAAATCATTATCCTTTACAACCGTTAAATTTACTTTATGGGTTTTGCTTTATATTCTTCATACTGAAGAAATATCTGCTGTGTAATTAACATTTTTATATACTTATTATTTTTGCCTTTTCATTGTACTTAAATGTAACACTACACTATCAAAATTTTATCGCAATTTCTATAAGATTTTAGGAATAATTTAATTGAATTCCAAAGCCATTTTTCTAAACACTAGAAAACTTAAAAGGAAAGTTTTACGGAATTGTTAATAACTACTTTATCTAATCAAAATATGGGCGCTGAGTTTTAAAAACAATACAAATATAGATTTAGAATTACCAAAACTGCTGCACAAATCGACAGAAGAAATAGAAAGAAAATTTGCGTTTTATGCAAGTGGTACGAATGCAATTTTTACGAGTGACCATAAAAAAGCAACAATAAAAAAAAGAGAAGAAAGAAGCGAATAATTTGATTCGGTAAATCTCTGGCCAGGCATTATATTTGTCATCCCTCTCGTTCTTATTCTCTTCTGGCAATTGCCCCATACATCCCTCTTGCAGTTCTCTCGCTGTGAATGGAACACTCGGCTCGCGAAAGATATTGCAAGGGGCAAATCATATAAACCACCACTCAGCATTGCATCGAACAAAATCTAATGTAATAAACTGTCGGGGGATTATTTTCATCCTCTTCTCCTGTATGTATAGTATACTCTACTACATACGAACTGAACACGGACGTTATTAGAGGATCAACAACCCCCCCTAATATTATAATTCCCGTAATATTCAATAGAGCGGAAATATCGGGAATAAAAAACACACACCCACAAAACAATTATTCCCATTTTTATTGTTCGGCCACACACAAATATTTTCAGCGGAATGTTATTTAGCAACAATCATCCTTTTTTTTTGTAGGATAATTTTGCAATACGAGCTCTGTTTTATTGCTATAAGTAAAGTGTATGGCTTTCCAATTTTTCCCATTTTATTGGCTTTTAAGCTGAAATCATTGAAATGCTTTTAATGCATCGAACGACAGCAAATCATAAAGTTATTTACAGTATTGAGCATAACTGCGTCTTCAACAAACAATTCAAAATTTACATATAAAAAGGAACAGTATTATTTGCAACTGTAAATAGCAATTTTTATTTAATTATTTATTTATTACAAAGTTCTTTAAAAATGTAATTATTTCGGGTTTTGCGCAATTAAAACTTTAAAAGTGGGCAATATCGATAAGAGTAGCGATAGATAAATAAATAGGTAATATTGGAGATTTATAAGCAATAAGCATTCATATTAATCTCCAACTACTTGCATTTAGTATTGAGCAACATATGAATAAGTGCAGCGAACAAGAAGGGTAATGAAATATGAAATCCTGAACGAGCACGGGAAGAAATAAACTCTCTTTGGTCTTTTGCCTCATGCAAACATCTATTTGTGTGAACATTTCCTCCAAGACTTATGTTTAAGTATCCTATTTTAAATTTATTTATTTGAACTTATTAGTTCTTTCTATGAGAACATACAGGATATTTGGTTTTAAGATACCTGAATCTTATAATTTATTATCTCCAATTCTGATTCCTTCCGGTTGCTTTTTTTTTATTGACATTTATTTAAAATTGTTATTAAGAAATTGAAATTTTGTTTAAAAAAAGTTCAATTGGGACGTTAAAAATAAAGTAGAATTGGCCGGTATATCAAATACTAGAAATTTAAAAGTATGCAAATTTAATGTAAAGAAATCTGATTGATTTCTTACAATACATTCAACCTTAAAATCCAGCTTATGTACGATATTCTGTCTATTTAATTAAAATTAATTGCTATATCAAATTTCCTATTGACACTCTGCAAATTTAATTCTTTTTCCCATAGATTGCGTTTGTAGATAACCGTGTCACAATTTTTTTTAGACTTTCCTACATTCCTCCCATATCTATTCATCAAAAGATAAAAAAAAATATACATAAATTAATAACTCGCCAATAAATTTTCAAAAAACCAATAAAACAATAAATAAAGCCTATAAATTATTTTTTAAATTATGTATGTGCTGCATAAAATATAAGCAAAACTGAATAATTTACAGTTAGGAGTGTATAAAGCGAAACAATCTTTAATAATTTCCGCAATAATAAGTTTGCCTGTTTCATTTCGTTTCATTAACAACCTCCATTGCAATTGGGAGCTAAATGTTCACACATAAAACTGCAAAATAGAAATTACCCTATTAAAGTGTAATTAAGTTATAAAATAATATAAAGATTAATAGAGATATCCAGTACGTGTTTTCAGGTGAAGGTTGAGCTATCCCACATTAAGTTCTTGGAGAGTATGGAGAGTAAAAACTAAACGGACAGGATTATTAAGAAATCAGAAATCAGTTTATGTCGTGACGACAAGGCGTTTTAATTTAATGCCATTAATCGAGATATAAATATTATTTTCAACAACATGCAGTTTCTGATTTATTTATTAGATTAAAGGCAACGACTTCATTTACAAGTGTTAACATATTTCTTATGTGAGGAGAAAAAAGCTTCAGGCAATTTGAATTTTACAGAGTTTTTCGTTAATTTATTTATAATTAGTGGAATTGAAAGTTTTTAACGGTTTTTTAAATACCTTATTCAATATAAAAAAGTTTTTTATTAATAATTGATATTTTTTTTTAAATGAAAACTGTCTTTGTTAAGGAAAAACAAATTTTTGAGAATATGAAAAGTTAAAAAAAAACGTTGTTGTAAAAAAAGCGGTCAAAGTTATTATTATAACTTAAAAACAAGATGATGGACCGATGCCTTTACAACCGAAAATTAAATGTAAGTACAGAACCTGTAATTATTTCATCATAAGTGCACTGCATCCGAGACCAAAGTATTTTTCTCATTAAGCTGCACCAAATTAATTTATTATTAATGGGACAGATGATGAAAGCCCTCATTTCTTTAACGTTTATGATGGATGCTATGAATAATTACCAAAAAAACAATAACTAAAACAAATTTTAAAAAAACGAAGCATAATTCTTAATTTTCCGAAAAAGGGCAATCAGACAATTTTTCACAAAAGCCACCCCCGCAAGAACAACGCTCAATAAAACCGACAGTGTTGTTATCTTAAAAATCAAAAAAAAAAAAGGGAAAGAAGAAAAAGAAGAAGGAAACATTAAAGCTTCAAATAAAAGTGGTGCCAATAAAATCTAAACGATTAATCGCGTGAAAAGCGCATTTATTTCATCTGCCTGCGGATCGTAAAAAGCGTTTTATGAAAACGAACGTCGTTTCTGATCGGCGTATAGTAAACTTTATTAGTGGGCTACTTATTGTGTTATAAAGCTGCCCAAGCTAAGCTAGCAAGCTTACACAGGGTGAGCACACAATTCAAAGCACTAAAATTTATTTCGTTACGCATGCAATTTCGCAGTCGCATCACTCAATGGCAAATCGTTAAATATTACTTTTGCCGCATCGAAATTACACGGCGATTTATTTCGGTGGTGAAAAAGACGATTTGGTGGAGACTCCATAAATGCAACATCCCCTAGCTAGTACAAAACAGTTAGTTGTTTCTATATTCTGCCATTTTGGCTTTTATTGCCCGTGGCATAATTAAACAACACAATAACTGTTTAATAGGTTTGCACGCTTTATTATATATCCATCTATATCTATATGATATGATGGGAGAGAAGGCCAATCGTTAAATTGCAAAAGGGATTTTCTTTTGTTATCGCGACGCGCCGGACGCCATAATATAATATAACATTATCCGTGTCATTTCATTAATTAAAATCTATACAGGCCGGTTATTGTGAACTGTTCGTTTTTCATTTATTGCATTTATAATTTAAATTACTAATTAAAAACAATCAAATCAATTTTTAATTTTTTTAATGAATCAAGTAAAAAAATGATATGAAAATAAATGAGCGCGGAAGAATAAACAAGAAAAGCAAACAGGGAATAATAATTGAAATAATGAACGAGCTTTAGCGGTTATAAAAAGCTAAATACAATGCCTCGTAATTATATTATTAGCCATTCATGAAATATTAAAATATGTACATATTATATTACTGAGCATGAGCATTATTATGTTAGAGCTGCATTTATTATTATTATTATTATTATTGTATGAAAAAATTCAATGACCAGCACACTCACATTCATTCTCTCTCTACTATACTCTTATACTCTGTACCTATAGAATAATTTCTATGCGTATGCACTGCACATTCTGCATCCAATTCAATATCGAATGCAACGATAAAACTATTAAGCAGACCTGTTCTGACTGAACAACAAAAATTACAGAATTCGCAAAGCAACCAAGTAAATCATTAAAATTTCCTCTGCTATATTGCTACTCGTATATTAAAGCTCCCTTCTGAACTTAATTATTATTTGTAAAATAAATTATTAAATTAAAACCGAACAAGGACTGAAATTTTATTTAGTTGACTCATTAGGAATTTAAAATACGAAAAAATCGTGAATTAAAAAGTTGAAAATTAATTAAAAACCTATAAATAACAGACGGAAAATTAATAAAACATAAAAACTACAAATTGACATCAATATTAGTAAAACTAAAAGCTAAATTGACTTGCCAAAAACTTGTTTCAGCATAAAATTAATTAATTTGTCGATAAATCCTCAATATATTGTAAATCAGCATCAACCAAACTAAACAATCAGCATAAGCAATTCCCAAGAATTATTTCTTAAAAATCGTTAACAAGAAGTGCAAAGAAATAAAGGGAATAAAGAAAGCAATAGGAGCAAACAGAGAAGAAGAGAATTTTACGACTTAGAATTTCCAACCGAACCGAGTTCTCTTTGCCTTTGATTTTTCCTTCCTCCGCGGTCGTTTTATCCTTTTAAGCTGTGCACACTTTTGTTAGTTTACTTTGTAAGCGTTGTTATGTTGGAACTATAATAATTCCCGTCTATTATTTATAAGTCGCAGTGAGTTAGTGCCACTTATGCTACCAAAAAAGTGTCTTCATTCATGTAAATATTTCCATCAGCCCTTTGATGTTAACTTCGTGTTTTTTCTATTGCCTTTCATTTGCAGCTACTAGAAATAGGCCTTAGACAGTGTATTATTAAGGAAAATAAATCTTTTCTAGATCATATGGATGGATAAAAGCTCATTCGAGGATTCGGACAGAGTCCTGCCTTCGGGGCTTACAATATATGAATTTATTAAACACTGTTTTAATGCCTATTTATTGAAATAACTAATTTTTAATCTTATCCTCTTCGGACATAAGAAAAAGATAATATAAAAATTGAAATTCAAAAGTTTTATTTACTGCAACTACTCAAAAACTCTATTTATTGCGAATTCAAAGTTCAAAACAACAAAATTGCTATTTTCAGTAAGTGCCCAGCAAAGAGTAATTACTAATTAAATATAATTTTTAAATTAAGTGTTAGAAAGTGAAGACGAAAATCTGAACAGCAAGTTGGAAACTATCCAAATTGCTTTTTAGTTTTTTTTTATTTATTTCTATCGAAAGTGCGTGCAACCTGAATCGATGGAATTTTAACTGATTGGAGAAAGAGCATAAGCATCTTTAATTTACGATGCATTTCATAGCATCCCATACACCTACTACACGAGCATATTTCCTTTTAATTAGAACGGTTCGTGAGGCACATCAATTTAAATGGCGTTGCGAAAAGAGATTCTTTTCATTTTCAGAGCGAAGCGCGTCCGCTTCATTCCAAGAGGGTGAAGAGGTTGTATTTTTAGCACCGTTGCGCCAAACTGTAAATAATCTAAGAAAAAATGATTGCCGTTTTGCATACTAACAGCTAATGCCACACTTTAGGGCCTATACAATGTGTTGGACTTTCTATACAGGGACATTCTGACATTCGGAAATTTTCTTTTTTACTTTTTAGTACTAATGAAATATCAAAAATCACATTATCTCTTTCTAAATTTTACCTTAAAATTATTATTTTTTTAATACATTTAAAGATAAAAAGTAGTACCCAGTATAATAATAATTATTATTATTAAGAAAGGAATTAGTGGCTCCCCTGTAAGCAATATATTTGCGTGAAGGCAAGCAGGCAAGGAAGCAAGGGGGGTTTGTGGGTTGTTTGTTGGCCGGATTTAGCACCCTTTTACGATCTGATCAATTATTTAAGGGCTGCATGAGTCAACCAACGTGTGGAATAACAGGTGAATCTCCGGGTGTATTAAACATGCACCTAATCACCGTCTTGTTTATTCGCTGCATGTGTACAGAGGTAGTAGTAGAGTACTACCTGTATATGGAGTGCGGAGTGCACACACAAATAGGAAAAGCAAAAAGTGCAACGCCTCTATTACTATGTAATTTACTCGCCACATGAAAATTGTCCAGACACACATAATGATTAATAAAGTTTATTTAATGTGCTTTTACTGCATTCTACGCTTTCTAAGCTTTAATGGGCGCAATATGCCGATTGCCGAGAAGAGATACAATGTGCAAAATTTAGTCTTCAGACAGACCACGGCGCAATGATGCTGTTATTTTATGGTTCATGCATGAATTATGCATTGACATCCTCCTAAAGTTAATGAACAATAAATAGAGTTTAGGTTTAGGTTTATTGAAGCCGCAGTTACGTTTGCATATCTTATACGCCAATTAAACTTCCGAGTTGAACATAATTTGTAAACTTAATTAAATCATAAATTGTGTCGTAAAATATGGCATAATGAACATTATTCAATTGATATTCGTTAAAATTTATTCAAATTTAAAACGACTTTTGGACTTGTTAGAAGTTAGAAGTTTTTTCAAACGTCTTTTTTAAATTACTATTTATACTTTGCTATAAGTAAACAAGAAAACAATTTATTTATTATTCAGCAAGCAAATAAGCAAGCATAGTTTTAATAATAAGTCTGTAGAAGAATGTAATCCAGTGGAAAGCTTCTTAAGCATGTCCTAACAATCTTTAATTTATTATCGACTTGTCAATAACACTCGCGATTGCGAAGCGAAGGGTTAAAATTTTCCGTAATGCGATTTGTCTCGTTCGTGACTTACGGAATAACTTGTTGAATAACAATCATATTAGAAAATTATTCAGTCAATCCATTAGATTGCACAGAGTCGCAATTTAATTTTCTTGCTTTCTTGCTATAAGAAGAAAGAAGGTGAAGAAGTGATCGCAAGAGTGAATTATTATTAAAATAATTACATATTATTACGCTTGTATAAACAGCGGAAGAACACGCGAGCAAATTTATTGCTTCTGTCGTAGTTGGATCGGAAAGATATTGGAAATGCATTTAAGTATAGTATAGGATGTTCAAGTTTTTCCAAATGCAAAGAATAGTACAATACAGCAATTATTTAGTTAACTTTATAGAAATTTAAAGGAATTTAAACTTTTTAAAATAGATAAAAATTAATGATTTTAAAATAAAATTTTAAATAAAGAATTACAATGTAATTGTATAGGAACAAGAACAATTATACCAATGTTAAAGTGATGATTGCGCCAATAGATAAAATGAAAAAGTTATGAGGACCACCTGCTTATAAAGGACCAGAAATTAATGATTTAATTTGACTTAATTATACGGCGAGCGAAAAAAGACTTTCACGGATGGCAATAATTCGGACATTTATATGCGCATATAAGTTAATTAATACACGTTAAATATTTTCGATTACCATAAGAAACGAGCTTTTCAGCAGCAACGGTTAAATTAAAATTCGACCATAAATAAGACCACCGCGTTCACTCTTATACTTCTTCTCCAATGAATAGTCAGTCCACTTCAACTTCATCTGGGACGAAGAAGAAGAGTTGTGCTTCTGTTGTTGCTGCTGCTGCTGCTGCTACTGCTACTGCTGGGCAGCAAGAGCAGCAGATAATAATAATGGTCAAAGAGAAAAAAAGAAATAAAGTTAAAGAGAGAGGGTCTCTAGTTCCGAGTAAACTTACAATTGCTAATAATGTAGCCTCTGTTTATATTCGAAGAGATTTCAGTGTGATGTGATGAATGAATGAAAGGCACATAAAGAAAACTGGCGAGAACAACAACAGCGGAATCAGCATCGACAAACAAGAAGAGTTACAAAGAGGTGAAAATAATAATAAAAAGGTTGGACCAAGGACTATAATTTATTTGATTTCTTTTTCTTTTATTTTATTCTGTAAAACTGTGTTTTCGGTGCTGCATTCAATGATCATTCTGAATTAAAAGTTTCGAAAATAAAAAAGGTTATTAAAAAAAATCGGAAATTAAAATGTAACAAAGCCAAATTAAAAAAGAAAGTAGTTCTAATAAAATCACCCTTAAAAAAAGAAAAAAACAATAATATTAGTAATATTTTCCAGACAAAATTGATTGGAAGAAAGAGTCGGATGATGAATGAATGAAAAGCCTATAAAAAAGAGGCGAGAACAACAGCGAAGACCGAGAAAAAGAAAGAAGAAGAGATAGGATGCGGCGGCAAAGAGGAAGACTGGGCCACTACCAACCATCAACCACTGCTAATAACATTTAGCTTGCTCTCAGCTCTTCGAGCGAAGGGCAGGATTTTTATTATACAGTGGTGTGCATCATTTTCTTTTGCTCGTCGTGGTTCTTTCGCTTTCGCCGCTCACCTCCTCGAAAGCTGGCTCGCCGAAGAACTGCCGAAGAACTGAAAGAAGCTGCAGCTCGGCCAGCGACTCAACAGCAGAGGATAAAAATTTCTTGCCGATCGAGAGAGTGAGCAGGCAGGTATCATCATCACATTCGAACTTGCCCATAAACTGTCGGCACATATTTAAGAAACTATTAAAAAGAAACCCCAACAACCGAAGAATCTTCTCGGCATTCATTGTAAAGCATAATCTAACAAAATACCCTCTTTCTTCTCTTTCGGCTATACACTTAATTAATACCTTTACTTTTTACCGAAACTTTCTTTCTCAGCATTTCTACTGACGTCCTTCTTTTGTCTCCGATTTTTAACCCTTTAAGGGTTTGAAATTATTTATAAACTATTGAAAGAAGTTATAAAATGAGGAAAATGAATGAATTTTTTTATTATAATTAAAGAAGGAAGCTTCTTTAATATTTTCGCTATATCTTGAAGTGGAGGAAAATCATTATGTTGCGTGAAGAAAATAGCCCTCTTCTTCATCCCTAATTAATGCCCATATAACGAAAACTATTTCTTTCAGTGCAGACGCGATTTTTCCCATTTGGTCCATTAGGTATTGCTTTCGGTAAAAGCTCGACATGCTGCACAACAGTAAAACCTAAATTACGGCCATTATTTCGATCGTAAACCGTAAAAATTCCCCCCTTTGATCATGCAACATCATCTGCACACACCACACTTTATTATGGCATTTCTTTCAGTCCGTTTCTGCTCTTTATGCCTTCCATTGCAACAAAGTCGTAACAAATATTTGGCAATTACGTTCACCGCAAAATGGCTCTTCCATCCTTCCTTCTTTCCTTCCATCCATCCATCCACTTCCTCCGCTTACTTCCTCTGCTCTGCAATATCTGCTTCGTGTTCCGTATCACATGTCAGCACTTCGTTAAAAGTATTAATTAGACTAATGATATGATATGAGACATCATATCATCAGTATATCATATCGTTTTGTTTTTCCTTTTGCTTTAATTTGGACAATTGAAAAATCATCTTTATTTTGTCAATTTTCAATAGAATTTTCTATTAAAAAATAAATTAACTAAAAATTAATCAGCTATTTTCAAATTATGTGCATGAAAATAATGTTAAAAGGAATGCAAAATTAAATTAAAAACATTAAGAATCAATATCCATTTTTAATTTCAAGCTTAATTAATATGTGTGGAATTTTTCTCTACTAGAGAAATAAAATTTTCTCATAAAAAATGTGGAAAATGCGAAGCAATAAAAGAACGATTATTGAAAACGCTCAGTACCGCGAAATGATTGGCAATTAAGTTCACGGACTCTTTGTTTAATGGCAGTTGAGAAATCGTCGATTTGCATTTAAAACTGCTCTGTTTACGAAAACCATTGTTACTATTCTCACCGTATGAACGACTGAAAACTAAACAAATTTTCATCAAAACACCGCTCTTATAAAAAATACTTTAAGGCCAAATATTCGCACTCAAAATAGTATTTCATCGCTTTTTCTTTAGTTCTTTCTTCAGTCTTTCCTAAGAGTTAAAAAGTTAATTGTTCAAATATTTCCATTAAATAAGCCATAAGGTTAAAGAAGAAAAGATAACTTTTGAATCGAAAAAACGGGAAAATGGATGTCGGTAATTCCAAGACGAACTCCATGGTGGTACATTTCAGGTTTGATAAACCTTAATTTCCGTATAGATTTTTTTATAAACCCGCGAGATAAATTACTTTAAGTGCTTTGCCTGATTATTTTAATTTAATGGGCGCATCGTGCAATAAGACCAAGAAGAAGACTGAGAAAAATACTTGTCCTGTATACTCTTGTACACTGTTCAAAGTTGCATGGTCCTCACGGATGGACGAGCTTCCTTGTAAAACAGACTTTTTAACAACTACTTAAATTACACGCAAAGGATAAAAGGATATTTTGTGTCGATACTAATTAAGCTCAACCGCTAAATCTGCTCTTTCATAACTGCGGAAGCCTTAGTTGATTATTCATTCTTTTTTATTGTTTTGTTTTATACAAATTTGAAAAATTCTAAAAAAATCCATGAAACAAGTTAAAAAATCAGAAGACGTAATCTTCATTTTCGAAAAAATTGAGATTTCCTTCTATTGATAGTTTCTTGAGCAAAAAGAAGTGAAATTTCAGCAATTCTATCAATGCACATCAAAATTACAAAGCAAATAAATCAATTAAAACTTCACAACCGAAATGAAAAGATAAATCTTCGTTATAAGCCTTCGCGGAGCTTCAAACTACACAAAATTTAAAAATATCCGCAATCTTGGAGAGTGGTAATTTATGTCCGAAATAGTGAAATATACGCAAGTGCAGCACCAGGTACTAAAAGTGCCGCCGGATTAGTCGCACATCGAAGACTTTCAAAGCTGCTGATGCTGCTGGACCCGATTTCCTTACAACTGGTCACATAGGGCACATAGGAAATGTTAACCATACATACATAGAGGCGATTACAATGATATAGAGGAGTTTTCCTTTCTTTGCATCTCCTGTCTTCTCGATTAAAAGCTTTTTCGTGTTGCATTCCGATTTCTTTGAGTAATTAGTAACACTTTTCTTGTCTTTTGGCTGTCTTTGACTCTTCTTCAGCTTTAAAGCGTCCCTTTTTTTCTTTGCTTTGAATGAATTAACAGCTGTGTACACTGAAGACTACTTTACTATTATTAATAAGCATAGCAATTATTTCATGCCTTTAATAACGCAGTACTAAATAAAGACTCATTATTCTCGTTTCGTTTTAAGTTTTGAAAACTTTTTTTAAGGAAACAATGTATTTGTAAAATATGTATTTAACATTACTTTAGAAATCGCTTTGTTAATGTAATTAGTAATGTTTTTAGGGTTTTTTTCCTGAAATTACTGTTTTATAGTTTTCAATCTATTTTTTGGTTAATAAATAAGTAAATTTAAATTTAAATTGAGTTTTCTACAAATAAAAAAAAAGCATTTTAAACACTCATTAAAACTTTGAAACTTGCAAATTACATAAAATTATAAACTGCCCCCTCATAAAAAATTAATAACTTAATTTAGAACATCCTGTAATCCGCACATTTCGTACCTTCTTTATTACTTTATCTAACTACTAAACAAAGCATTAAGCAACTTCTTCACTCAAATAAAAAACTGGCAAAATATATTAATTAATGAATAATAAATGTAAAAAGAATATCAAATGGACTTACCACCAGTCGGCATTCGCGAATTGCGCGAACAAAGTCCAGACGGCGGCGACGGACGTCAGGAAGCGGGCGTCGCGACGCCTCATAGCCGCACGCATACGAAACCACACTGCAACTAAAAGCGGCACGCGGCGGTTGCACTAGCCGCCAACCCAAAGTACGAACACACGAACACTGCTGCTGCTGCCGTTGGTCGTTATACCTAGACACACCACGCACCACGCATTCGCCACCACCGCCGCGCAAACACTACAACCCACGGTCAACTGCGAACTAAGATGAAGAAGTAGAGGAAGAAGAAGGAATACCGAAGCCGCTGCTGCTGCTGCTGCTGCTGCTGCTGTTGCTGTTGCTGTTGCTCTTCGATGAGCTCCTCTTATTCGTTCCTCTTTTTCGAGGAAGAACAAAAGATGCCGAAGAACTTCTTTCACTCGCTGAAGATGTTGGCCAGACGATAATGAAGTCGCTTCGTTGATGATGGCCCAATGTCAGTAAACTACCCTTTCTCAAAAGTTGGGCTCTTCTGTTCGGTCCCCTCTTTTTCTTTTTTCATAGGATGGACATGCCGCCCACTACTCCTACAGGATGTCGGTGAATTGTAGGATAATTACAGGACGTTTAATAATTTTTAAAAATGTCAATTTTAGGGTGATTTCTCTTTTATATTTTTGTTGTTTTTTTTTTTATTATTTGTTTCTAGAACATAAGTTAAAAGTTTATAAAAATTAAGTTTTAATTTATTAAAAACTTATCAGGACATCCTGTATATGAAAAATTGTCCCCTCTTGCAACACAACCCTTCAACATTACCATCATATTAATAATTAATTTATCTTTTCGATTATTAGTAATTAATTTAATTTATAATGCCTAATTAAAGCCTTTACTTATTTTCACCTATAACAAATAAATTTTTAACAAAAGAAGAAACCGAAGAAAAGTAAAAACGTAATAAATGATGAAAGATGTAATACGTAAATTGTTGAAATTTCCTGGAAGGTTTGTATTTATAACGATCCAATAAAACTGCAAGCGGTAAATAAGGGCCCAATAAATGGATTAGCAACATTTGTGCCACTTAAAAGCTTCTTAAATGCGTCTCTTTACCTCAAAACTTCTTCTTGGCTTTTGGTTCATGGTGGTTCATGAATAAGCAAACAGGCAGAGAAACATTCAGTCACTATTGACACAAACCGAGCATATAAAGTAAGCGAGTTCTATCTATTCGAAAGGGGTGCTACTTTTACTTATAGCACTTTAAGAAAATCTATATCATCGGAATGAATACGCTGAACAACAAATATTTGACTTCTTTTTTTCTGATCGCTTTGTTTGTCAATCTCAACTTCAAACAAGATAAACATGAAAAAGTCATATTGAGCCGAAAAGGCGGTACGGCCGCTCAAAAGAGAATGCTTAAAACTTTAATGTTTCCAAACTTAATAAATTTATTTGTGATGCATTAATATTAATGTACAGGATGCTTCATCTAAATTTTGTAGCATTTCAAAATACTTTTCACCAATTGTTAACGGTTTGTTTTTAAAGAATAAATTGTTTTTTTTTTTAAACAATGATTTTATTTTTTAAATAGAAAGTGATTTTAATTAAATTAATGGAATAATTAATTATAAAATTTTAAATACTTATCCTGTAATTCTGCAAGGAGTTATTGTGAAAGGAAAGCAACGAAGTAAAAAAAAATCATCCTTAAGCAAATATGAGACAGTTAAACTAACTAAATCTTTGACAAATACTTTTTTTAAATAAAAAAGTACTTATTTAATTGATAATATATTTA
>JASKGO010005308.1:0-29627 GCA_030556065.1 Holobus sp. GC000080
AAATTTTGGCAGCAAATACCAAGAGTAACTTTCGACCGATTTTAATGATTTTTACGTCAGTAGAAAGGTAATTTAATTACTCATGTTTTGACGTTCTTAAAAATTAAAAAAAAAAAATTGTCAGAGAAAAGTTAATTTTCTAAAATAATTAACATTTCCCTCTTAAGCTTTATTTCTCACGATGATCATCGATACATTGGGACTTACTAAAGATATAATACATTTTCTTTTTATTTAGTTAATTTGGTAATTTAATGAAAGAAAAAATTAATTTTGCTTTTTTTTTACATTCTGTATTAGAAATTACAAGGAAAAGTTACTTTTTTAAGATTAAAAAAAATGTTTAATCGAAAAGAAAAAGGAGGAATCATTAATTAGATAATCCTATGAGAATAGATATTCACATGCTGAGTGAAGGCGCCGGTTTACAACTATTTGCATGGTGTATCCCTTAAGTAGTCTCTAAAGTGGCTATATTAATAAAGATATTAAAATTTTCTTTTTTGCCTAATATGGAGACACAGAAGGACTACATTACAAAATTATTTTAAGTTTTACAGGGCGTTCGAAGAAAAAGTTATAATTCAAAGTTATGCTTCTTTTAATTTGAACTAGATTCATTTTATAATTTCCATTTATAGTCTTTAAAATGTTTTTTCATTTGACATATCATACTTATGGGCCAAACATCTAAGAAGAAGAATTCTAAGAAGAAAATAATTAAAAAAAAAAATCTTTAATTTAGTCTAAACTTTTATTTCACATTGTATTTGTTCTAAAAAAAAATGCCATTTCTTTTATTAACAATTTACATCTGCATGTAATAAAAAATAAATTGAAGTGTATTGATATGTTTTATTAAGCGTAAAGATTTTCGATACATATTTTATTGGAAATTACTGGAAGCAATACGAGAAATTTATTTCGGTAAATATTCTGCCAGCGCCCTGTATCGAAAATAAAGTCGAATCATTTTGCAATTCTATGCTTTTGATCTGTAACAGGATATTATTGGAAGATGTAAAAGTTTTCACTGTCCTTTTTCCCTCGCCCTAATAGAAGGGTTTTCGAAATGTCAACCCCTCAGGAACTCACCCAACAAAAACTTGTTGGCCCTTTTCACGATATACACGCATTTTTGCCGGCCCAACCAATAAATACGTTTCAACTTTTTTAATCGAAATATTTCACTGCTGAGTATTGTAAAAATGGGAAATTACATTTTGCAATTTTATTTTATATACTGAATACTATAATATATATAAAGAATTATATAAAAGTTTATCATTCTTTTTCTTTTAATATAAATTGTTATAGTATTTTAACTTTTTCTTTGTTTTATGAAAAATCCTGTTTTACTGTAATGAAGAATCGGAATAATGGAAATTCAAACGGTTGTTTGTTGTTTATTATAACAAGGAAACAGAAAATAAAAACTAAACAAAGTATAAGCAAAGCAAACTAACAACATTTAAACTTCAATTATGAATTACGTTTATTTATGCACGGTTAATAGAAAATTAAGTTAGTTGCGGTGCACGTGACTTGTCTTGAAACAATTTCAAATGTGCAACTTGGTGGTTTCATGACTCGGTACTGTTGATGTATTGTTGAAAGACGAAACCAGTGGCTCCCAAAAATACACACTTCATAAAACAGTTCAATTTTTTTTTACAAATTTTTATTTAAGTTCAAAATAATTTAAAGTTCCTTAGTAAAAACATTTTTTTCTATGTTAAAGTAGCATAAAATTAGTTTTCATTTGAATTACGTTTCGTAGTGACACCTATTGGAACTATTACAGTTTCCTGTTGGCCTATTTGGTAGTAGCTGCCATCTGTATACTTTTTGAGAAATTATTTCTCAGCTATTGTGAAACATATTCCACCCCAATTTGAATTTAATATTCGAACATTTATATTTCGTTTCACACAACTTCAAAAAACATAAAACTTAAAAATTTGAAACCTATTTTTTCCATAATAATAATTTAAAAAAAATAAAGCCACAAAATAAAAAAAAAGTTTGAGAACTACATGCCGATGTCGTACAGTACATTGCAGTAGTTTCCAGCCAAACTTTCCGCGGCAACAAACAACAACAGCAACAACTACTTGTTACACACACCCTCGGAAACTTGCCACCCACTATTAGTCTTGCCAATTACACAGTTAGATCGATGACGGTTTGCGAATTGATTTCGGTCCCTCGCAATACTATACTATGGACAGGCAATGCAAGAGGCTAGCCAATACGCTTTATTTATTTGAAGTGCGGCCGCCGCCGCTGTTGCATTGCAATTTGTTTTGCTCTTCGTGCGGTCGTAGTGTTGGACGTGCATCATCGATTTGCTAATGTGACATGAACGTAGTAGTAAAAGCCACACTTGACTCACTTGACTGACAGTTAAAGATCGGCACTAAGCACTAACTTATACTAAGTTGCAGTTTATCAGTGCGGAAATAACGAACATTGAAGGGTGCTAAGGGTCCATACTGGGGCTGTCTAGGGCAATAACATTTGAAAAATACTAACCAAACTTAACCTTTTTTTTCTTCTGGGAAATTAAATATTTCATTAGAAATGCTTAAGGGGGTTTTGTTTGGCAGCTAAAGAAAACCGCTAATTTATCTGAAAGGATGCAATAAGTGGTTTAGGGTTGTTTCTGGGAACTTATTTGTCAATCATAACCTTAATTAACCTCAAAGAAAATGAAACCTAAGCTAAAATAACAAAATATTTGCCTTTCTAATATTCTAAAAGCAGAAAAGCATATAATAAAAATGTTATTTAACTTTAAAACATTCAAATTAAAAGTTGGAAATTAATCAGTATAAAAAACAAATACTTTGAGGGTTGCTAAGAGTTTGGTTGTCAAGGAAACATAAACATTTGGTTGTCAAGGAAACATAAACATTCGAAAAAAAATATAAACAAATTTAACCTATACTAACCCTTTGATAATTTTTTTGATAATAATTAGCAAATATAACCAAAAACTGTTAAAAAACATACAAAAAAAAAGATTAAAATGTTAACATTAATTAATTAAATTTATTATTATTTTTTGGCACCCTGTATTAATACATAAAGTATAGGAGTATAGGAGACAACAGATTGCTTCGATTAATTTCTAATTAATTACAGCCCTTAACCCATAACCTATCACTTGTTGTAACGGGGCATCGACGACGACACGACAAATTAATCATTTCGCTTGCGGAAACAATGAACAAACTGTTCGGCCATTTAAGTGCCTAATATTTTTCGCATTTTTCCGCTGCGCGCCAAAAGGTACAAAAGCATTAAGAAAATGCGGAATAAATATTATGCTCAAATATTTGCTCAGTCGAGGGGCGCTTTTTAAACTTCTTCTCTTTTTTATCTACGCGTACAGAAATGGGGATGGAAAGAAAAAAAAAATGAGTGCACGCTTTATTTTTTCTTCTTCTTCTCGCAGTTTCTATCTTTTCCATTTCTTCGTCGGTATTTCGCTGCTTCTGCTGCTTCGGTTAGCGCTGCTTCCAGTGCATATCTACATGTGCAAAGAGAGAGAGAGTCTCGAAATGGATTGGATGATAAACGAGGTCTGCTTGTCTTCTTCCGATGGCATTGCTGTTTGTTTAGGCCCAGTTGGCCTCGTGTAATATACGAATAATCGCAAGATGGGGTTATAATGTCTCATAAATAATACAATCATAATACTTGCTACCCTTTAGCCGCTAAAAATTGTTTATCCTATTGTCGGCTGCAAAATTAATGATAAGGGATGCCATGTCATGTTCGAGTATACATAGTTTCGTTTTCTATGGAAATTATGTTTTCCACTTTCTCGGAGAAATCTTCTTTTCAATTTAAATTCTTTGTTTTGTGCTTTTGATTGCTTTGTTTTGCTTTTTGTGTTTAGTGTCTTTTTTTTTTTTTTGTAAAAAACGTATTATTTAGTTATAATGATTGATTAAAGATTTAAAGGAAATCGCTAATATTCTGCAATGATTTATTATTATTTGATATACAGCTGAGTCACTTTTTTTAATAATGTTTTTTTATAAGTTTTAATTAATTGAAATGCTTTCTTTTTTATTTTTATAAAAATTTAATTTTTTTTCAATTTCAAAGTTTTTAACATATTTTTTTAAAATTTTATTATAATCTTCAATTTTCTAATTTGTTTTAAATTGGTATAATAAATTAAAAAGTTCAAATGACTCTTAAAAAAAGAAAATGGTTTATAAAGTTAAAATAAAATGCAATAAACTGTAGTTTTTCATTGCTTATTTACTTATTTACTTTATCAACTGATTCAAAATTGCAAATTTAATGTTTTAATTTTAAACAATTGTAAGAATAATCCTAACGTATTGAATTGTAAATCATATCTTAAAATTTAATAAAAAAATTTTAAGACTATTTTTTTTTGTTAAAGCAAATTATAATCAGTTCTTAATAGTAATATTAAAAAAAAATACTCTTATTTAATGTTGAAAATAATAAAAAAGAACTGAAAAAAGTGAAATACTAAAATGAAAGCCCAGCGCCTTCACATCAAATAACTGATTTTATCATTAAAATTTAAAATTTCTTATTGATACTTCTCTAATAGAAGAATATTTTTTAGTTAAAACAGAATATATTTTATTAATAATTTAATTTATTTTGGATTTGTCGAGTTTCATAAAAATTTATAAAAATTTTGTCATTGGTTTTAAATTTAAATTGAGTAATGAAATATAATTTTTAAAATTTTGAAATATAATTTAATGATTTAAATTTATATTTTATTTATTCAAGGATAAAATTAAATGAGCTAGTTTTATCTTAATTAAGAATTAATTTTTGCGGTTTAATTTCTAATCATTGATTAATTAATTTTAATTACTAAGTATTAAATTATTTATTTTAAAGTAGGATCAGATATTTGAAAAAAAAATCATTTAATTTCATTTTAATACTAATATTTTACTAATTTTATTGATTTTTCAAAAAGTTTCTTGCAATTCAATAAAAACTAATTAAATTTTGTATAAATAAGCAAAAAAGATATTGAAACCATTTATTTCATTCGAAATTAATTAAAAAAAAATGGAAGTTAAAAACAATGAAAAATATAGGAAGTCGTAAATAACATCTTTAGTTAATTTCATAATTTGTAAAAAGTACATTTAATAAACAAACAAAAGACTATTAAAATTAATTTAAAAACAAACACAATTAAAAAACCTAAAACAAACTGAAACTAAAAAGTCATCAAAATCATAGTGTTACAACAGCACCAACAAAATAAATTCGAAGAATTTAAAGTGAGGAAATAAAACTTAGTTTCACGAAAACTAAAACAATTTTGTAATTAGTTTTAATTGTGTAATGAAACATAATTTTAAATATTTTAAAATACAATTTAATGAAATTTCAAATTATATTTTATTTATTCTAGGATAAGCTCAGCTAGTTTTATATTAATTACAAATTTATTTTTTCCAGCCTAATTTCCAATCAATGATTTGGTAATGATTAATAAATTTGAAATATAAAATTATATCCTTTTTTAAAGATAAAAAGATTAGAGTTAGATAAGAAATGTTTAAAAAAATATATTTCAATTATATTTTATTACTAATATTTTACCATTTTCACTAATTTTCCAAAATGTTTCTTGTAAAGCAATGAAAATCTCATCAAATTTGGTAATAAAAAAAAAAAAAAATTATTGAAACCATTTATTTCCATCGAAATTAATTTAAAAAAAAAAGAGAAAAATATATTGAAAGTCGAATAACATCTTTAGTTAATTTAATAATTTGTAAAAACTACATTCAATAAACAAACAAAAACAACTAAAATTAATTAAAAAACAAACACAATTAAAAACCCTAAAACAAAATGAAACTAAAAAGTCATAAAAATCAAAGTGTTTCAACAATACAAATAAACTCCATACACAAATTTAAAAAAAAGAAAGGAAAACTTGGACGAAAGTTGTAAAATAAGCGGAGGAAAATGTACCGAACTGAACTGTACGTACAGTGTTCACACATGAAAATAATTGCCAGAAACGAGAAACGTCTGAACCGCCATACATATAAGCCGTAGTAATACTGTAAGTATGGAATCCCTTAATTGTATCGAGACGAGACGAGGGCGGCTAGGGCGCTTGCCAACAAAGGAAACGCGAAATGATAAACGCAAACAATATGTTCGGTGTTCACGAATTATTTCACTCTTTAATAATAAAGGCTGGAACGCATTAACAATACGAAATTTAACAAACGACCAAGGAATTTATTATTACGAGTACTACATGAGAAAACATAGTAGGTAGCAAACGCAGTACAAAAGTACAAAGTATACAAAACGGTTCACATGCGACAGACAGTCAGACATAACGAGCATCATAATCGTAACTAATTGATCTAATGAACCGAACTGACGCTTTATAAAATGCTTTTCATTTTTAATTACGTTTTTAATTACATTTTTAATTTTAATTAAAGAATAGCAAATGCGTTTGAATTGAAGAATAAAAATGAAATATTTACTGGGTTTAATTTAACATTATAATTTTTTTAAATTTTTTTTTAAAGACTAATTAATAAGCAAAAAATATCAATAATAAAAAAATAATAGGAAAAAAGTGCTTTTGAAGGAATACAGAAGAAATTAATTATTATCTGTCTGGCTTTTGCTGCATTCATTTGATGATGTTTCATGTGGAAATTTCTTCTTTATTACTTTATTCGTAATTTATTGATTGTTTATTGGCTTTGAAGAATGCTTTTTTTTTTATTATTTTTGAAGATATAAAAATTATTACATAATTTTATTGATCTATATTAAAAAAAATTTAAGTACTGCTTTAAATATAAAAAAATAAACAAGAAGAATAAAATTTAATTGATTTTTAATAAATTGTTAAGTAATTTTTAATTTTCCTATAATTTTTGTTTCTTTGTTGCAGGTAAGCTTTTTCTTCAATAAAAAACAAAAGCAGTCAGTGGCCTAACTAATTGCAAACAGTGAGTTTTCAATTAATTAATTAAAAATTTTACAATGATTCTGCTAAACTAACAAATCAATTACCAAAATGAAAAAACCAGCAAATATTAAAAAAAAATAATAATAATTGAAAAACAGAAAGCAACAAAGATGAAATCCATTAATGAAACAAAAAGCAAATTAATTTGCGCATTTGCACGCGAAATATAATTAATAGGTTTCCTCTTCGGTGCTGCCAAAAACGGTTTAAACGTTATAAATTTTTATAGGCAAATTGGCGGCCAATTCATTACTTAAGCGATACGCGCTCATAAAGCAAATAATGAATGCAAAAAAAAAGAGAGCAAACAGCATGAGCAGCATGAAGCATTAGTATTTATGCATATTGAAAATCGTGCGTTCATCACTCGATGGCAAATTTCCGCACGCAAAATTCCCTGTTGTTTTTTTTTTTCTGTTCGCTCGTTTTCTCTCCAATGGCCGTACTGGGCAGAGAGCCCAGTCCCCATTGTGTAATGTGTACGTTGTTTCCCTTTTTGTTGCCGCTATAGAAAAAAACAAAGCGGAACGATTTTCCTCTCTCATTTGCAAAGAGGACCCCCACGTACATGGAGAGTGGTAATTGATAAAAACCCCTGAAAAAGCGATGATTTTAATTGGCAATTATTTCAAGATGAAGCTTTTATGATGGTGTCTTTTTAAACATCTTTTTTGTTTGTGTAAAGTTTGGGAAGATTCTGGATGTCTTAATTTGGGCTTCTTTTTTGTGATTTTTTTTAAATTTGTTTTGCATTTTTGGACTCTTTTAGCTAGAGTTTGCAAAAGTGAGTTTTATTTTTTGGGGCTAATTAAATTTTCCAAATTTATTAGTGAAAAATTAATCAAATCAATAGTAAATTTTTACTTTCGAATTCTATTTTTTTTTTTTTTCATTTTATGATTATAGTTTACCTTGACTATGGGATACTAAAATTATTTAGTAAAATTTTGAAAGATTATTATTTTTTTCAATCTATTTTCTTATAGTGGAAGTTTTCCTTGATGACATAATCAATGGAGTTTTCAATTTTATATTATTGTATTTTTAACTTAATTGAATACCGACATTAAAAAGTTATAATTTTTGTGTTTTCATTATTCTTCAATCTCCTCATGAAAACAATTATTATTTTATAATTATTTGATGTTCAATTAGTAATATTTAAATTTTAAATAGGTAAAATTTAAATAATAATGAAAATCATTATTTCAATTGTATATCACGGCGCCTTCACATCGATCAAATGTGTACTTAATTTTGATTTAATTAAAATAAAGATTTGAAAATTTTAATAAACAATTTTTTTAATAAAATTTAATATTTTTTTTTAACTTCTACAATACACTAAAATATATTAATGATAAAACTTCTTAATAATTATGAAAATTTGGGATTTAAAATAGTGAAAATCGAGTTTTTACTGAATTTTCGCAATTTTATATATTTTTTTTTAAATAAAATTTTCACATTTTTTATTATTTAAATTAAATGGTTATTATTAATGATAATAATATTTTTTAAATATTTTTGAGTCGTATTTGATGGTAAAAATAACAAAAAAAAGCTATGAATATAAATAATAACTTAATGGCCAGCGCCTTCACAGTAAAGAACTGGATTTATCATTGAAATTTAATAAAAAATTGACAGGTAATACAAATGTTTCATTTTTATAAAACAATGGTAAAATAAAGTTAGTTTTTACATTGTTTTTTTTTATGTTAAAAATACTTTAACCATTTTAACTTAAAAACTATTAAATATAAAATTTGTCGATTTAAAATTGCAAAAATCAAGCATTTTCCTAATTTTTTTATTAACACAAAAAATGTTTTTTATTTTTCTACGATTCTAATTAAGAAAAAACCGTTATATGATATAAAATTAATTTTTAACTTTTTTTAATGCGAACAATTAAAACAAAAACAAAAACAAAAAAAGAACTGAAAAAACAGAAAAACTAAGAAAAATACCCAGCGCATTCTCATCAGAGAACTCTGTTTATAATTAATAGAGTTTTAAAATGTTAAATTTAAGCAGCAAGTCAAATATTTCTAATTATGTTGATTTTTAAAAAGAAGTTTGCGTAAAAGAAAAACCAAAAGTTAATAATTAAAAGATTATAATTAAAATTTAAAAAAATCCTCAGGCTAACAATAAAAAAAAGCAAAAACTTCCAACAGATATTACTTAAAAATTAAAATTATTTCAATTAATCTTTTGATAAACCAAAAATAATAATAAAATAGGAAAACTAAAAACATCTTACTGGATTTTTAATACAATTCATATGCATAAATAAAATACTTTAAACAAATATTTTTTCGCTAAAATGAAAAAAAAAAGAACAAAAAAAAAAACAACAGATTAGATATGTTTTAAAATGTCATCCTAAAAACATAAAAATTCACGAACCAAACCAAACTAAAAAAAATACCGAAGGAAGATCTCCATTGATTTATAGTTATTAAATTTGCAGAAACTTTTACTCAGCCATACGTTTACTTACGCACGGGTTCAGCTTCAGTTTTAATATGAGCAGACCATAGTTTTTTTTTCTCTCTCCACCCCCTCAATGGCACCCTTTCCTTTTGCAAAGAGGCGGCAACGAGTGATCCGCTCGTTTGTCAAGTGCCACCGATTGAGAAATGTGCGGCTTAGACTTTTCGAAAGAGAGAAGGAGAGAGAGAAGTAGAAGGAAAAGCCGCATATAACGTAAACCATAAAACTATTTCCCCTTTCCTTTATATCTTTCTGCTGTTGCAAACAGGTGCCTTTCGGAGGGAGCCGTTGCGAGAGCGCGAGAAAAAAAGTAATGTTTAATGCGTGAATTTGCTCGCAGCACGCGGAGGCGGCTAAAAATGTGTGCATTTAGTGCATTTACATATTACGCAGCGTGTGTAATTCGTTTAGGCGCGCTCTCTCGGTTAATATGTTAATGAAATTTAAAGTGAACATACACATAACATGCACATACAGACACAAAACATATATGTTCATATACATATAGAGAGGGAACAAATAGATAGAGATGGAGAGAATGAAAGACAGATTAGGGAGTCAAAGAGATAGAAGATGAAGGGAGATAGAGAGACAGGGTAATTGTAACTGTAAGTAAGTGGTGGTAGTAATATCATTACAGTCGTTACTACAAGACTATAATGTAATCCTGAATGCAAAATGCGTCTTAATGAATACATAATTTCTCCCTTGCTTATACAGGGTCATTTCTTTTTGCTTTGTTATATTTTTTATATTGCTCTATATTTGCTATATATTTTGGATTTTAATGACATTTTAATTATTATTTTAAATTATTTTTTTATGATTTTTAATTACTTCCTCATTTTTTAAAGTTAATAGTTACATTTCAAGAAATGTTTTTATATATTAACCCTGTATGATAAAGCACTTGTGGTGGATTTTACATAATACGCTTTGTGTTCATTACATCTTTTCCGTTTTTTATAATTAAATTTCATCTTTAAGGAATTTTCAATATTTTCTTTTTATTTAAAAGAAAAAAAAACATAGATACAAAATTGCTGCTGTTAAAACGCAACGTTAAAAATGAAAAACCGTGGGTGTTGCAAATGATTAAAACATCGCACTTAAGGGAATATTAAAAGGTGTTAACGCCTGGATTTCTATCTCGGCTCGCCGGGTGTAATGATAACTCTATGAACCGTGAAGAAGGCGATTATGTAGATTTATCACTTGCCGGCCATTATTGGAGAGACTTCCTTAATCTTGCACTCACATCCCTAATACCCAGCACCAGCGGAATGTCTTCCGGTGCGGGGGGGGGGGGGCGGGCGAAAACCGACATTTGCTTTGCACTCACTGCCTGCCTGCACTTTGCACTCTCACCATTGATGATTATCTAATCGCTCTTTTAATTTTTGATTCATTGAAAATTCACATTTATTATTATTCTTCTATTTCATTAAGTAAGTAAGTAATAATTGTTTAGGTCAAATGGAAATAAAATTGAGTTGTTTAATTTTTCTTTGTATTATCTTGGTGCATTCAAATTTTACCCGGCGCCTTCACTTGTAATAACTATTTATGAAATGTTATCCGATGGCTTTACTCGGATTTAGTTCATTGGAGTTTATTAGAAATGATCACCGTGGGTTTTAGTCTTAATCTGAGGATTTTTTTATGCTGACTGGCGCCTTCGCTTTTGCTTAGAGATTTTTTTAATATTTGTTGCAGTGTAATGATAGAAGTAGAGGTTTCATCTGGTCCCTTTCGAAAATGATCAAAATTTGATTCTTTCAGCTAATTCTTTTAATATGATATGATAACTTTTCTAAGATTGAAGGCTTAATTTTATTTTGCCCAGCGCCCTCACAAACAGATTCATTTTTTTGGAAACACTTGGAATATTTCAATTTGGAATCTAAATTCAAAATCAACCTAAAAAATGTTTTTTTTTTTTGATGAAGATATAAATACCTAATAATGTGTGATAATATCGCTCAATCCTTGAAACTATAAAAACTGTTATTAAATCTTATTGAGGGTGTTGCTGTAGCTATTGATATTTTATTTTTTGATTTTATTGATATATTATTTTTTAAATGTTGTGATTACTTATAGTGACATCTCATTTTAAAGCTTATTCAATGCAGAATTCTAATATACAACTTTTTTTTTGTATTTTTACAACAAATATAACGGTATTAAGCTCAAAGTAATATGACGAATATAACGCTTAATTTCATGTGATAAATTGTTAATAAAAATGGTTAAGAAACTTGCATTATTGGTATTTCATTGATAATAAAAGAATCAGTCATTTTGAAGATCAAAAAATATTTTATCGCTGTTTTAGTCCATATGAATATTGACATTTTTTAACAGTTATTTAAGGGTACTTTTTTTATACAAACAAAACCTCGGTTTCCATATTCAGCCGTAATTAATATTGAAAAGACGTCAAAATGTTTTATAGGACAGTTAAATTTTTTATCGCGAAATGATTATAAAAAGACTCGTAAATGAAATCATCTCACAATCCATACAATGACTATAAAAAGTTTCAATTTTGATGAGATTTTTAATTAAAAATATCGCTCATTGTATTTTCAAGATTTTCTGCCTCTAGAAATTAACAGGAAAAGTAAAATTAATTAATAATTTAAGATTAATTTAATTTAAAGTTTCTAGGACGTTTAGAAATAAAAAAAATATCTATTAAATTTATTTAAAGCTTGAAACTGATTGATGAAGAAAATATTGATCCATATTAATTAAATTTGTAATTTTTCGGATTGAATATTGTATTTTATGTAATAAATAAATCAATTATTTTAAAAGCCAATTATAAGATAAAAATATCCCAGTTGAAAAACATCCTGTACCGTACATGAGAAATTAAAAAATATATTTAAAAATGTATTAACAATAACTTAAAAAAAATTAATCAATTTAGAAATGAAATTTAACAATAACAGATTTAACTTTCATTTTAAGTACCTTGAAATATTAATTAAATTAAATCCGAACCAAGCTAACGTAAATATAAATCACCAACGAAAATAATCCTGTTGCATTGCAGGTATCCAAACATATTGTTTAATAACTTTGCAATGTTATTTTAATAATGAAAGATAAATTAAAGCAATGCAAAACAAACCTTTATAATCTAATAAAAAGGTCAATTTAAAGGTCAATAAAGATATTGCATTAATTTTTAATATACCATTTTGATTTTGATTATTTATTATTTATCATTTCCGGTTTTAACAAATCCTAAATTTCCGCATTCCGCATAAACCTAAATTATACAATTTTTAAATCAACATAACAAACCCGAATTTTTAAATTACTTTAAAAGTTTTACAAATCTTTCCAAATTAATTTCCACTGAAAGCATAATTTAAAAATGAAATTGAACCTGAACTCTTAGGAAACAAAAGAAAATTAAATATGAGTCGTGTAGCAATTAAGACGATATCATTTAGGCGCCGCGCTGTAAGCTGCAAACATTTTCTAAAATGATTACGATTACAATTCGGGCAGAAGAGCAGAGCATTGCGGGTTTTCGAGTATGGGACATAATTCAGGGGACTCTCTTTCTCTTTCTCCTTTTCCTCTTTTCCTCGTGCCTTACTTTGCTCCATTTGTTGGATGCCCTCCGATGCATCTCTCCCCTCTTGTATATAATAATAACTCATCCGAAGTGTATTTGGCTGGCTGTACTTATACACTGGAAGGTATTTTGTTGAAAAATAAAACCCAATTTATTATATTCAGATAATCCTGTCCTTTAGTCCGCCGCCCCGGCTCCTTCGCAAAGCACACCTTTCTTCATCCTTCGGATTTTAATTCTCCTTTCTTAATTGCTTAAATTTTTAGAATTCTTTTTTTTTTTATTTTGTGCAAAGTTTTTGATATCCAACGATCAAAAGTTTAAAATCAAAATTTTTAAAGTTTTATTTTATTTTTCATTTTACTAATTACTAATTTCATATTAGGTTTTATTATATTTATATATTACCTTATACTTTCTAAAATTACCTCAATAATTGTAATAATTTTTAAACAAAACAATCAGTAATATCAGTACAAATTTTGAATGAATATTGATGAAACTGCATTGATTATATCACCCAGTAAAATTTAACTTTTGTGACACCCGGTAGAAGAACCAATAAAAAACAAAAGCTGGTACAGATTTATCTACTGTTGAAATTTTTAAAGGACTAGGAAATGAGGAAATCCTAATAGACATTGGTATGCAGCCCGTATGTGCTAGGTAAAGATAAAACGCTTCCGATATCGATCAGAATTCGGTACTGGCAGCAGCAGCAGCAGCAGCATCAGAATATAGCGTCAGCGGGGGCGAAAGCGGAGGCGGCAGCGGCACTATATGTTAGCTACACTGACGCCGGCAAAACCATACACACAGATTATAAATTAATAAATAAATAAGCCGAGCTTTAGCTTTAACGTATATCTATCGTAGTTTTAGTATACTTCCCAGACATAGTCACGTTTTCCGATTGTTCACCTCTCTTTATTTACTTCCGCTATACCTCTATTTATTCGTATTTCCATCCATTAGGTACAATGTACCATGTACATAATATATAAATGATCTATCCGCAATAGTCTCTGTCTCTATATATGAGATTTCATATACCTATGTATTTATAAAGTATATAGAATGTCGGTAAATAAAAAGGAAAAAAGTGAGTGCGCAAGTATTGGATTAAAAACGGACGCTCAGTTCCTTTGGCAATTAATTGATTAGATTGAGAACGGATGATTGAAGAAAGTAATTAGATATGGATTAAATGCGGTGCGCCGGCTTTTCCAGACGGACCTTTTAAATATTTTAACATTCAGACGGGGTTCGCACCTTTAAAGTAGAGTAGGTGCTGGTAGTGGTGTGTTGGTGCGGTGCGTGTTTGAAAAATTCTCTCGTGCCACGATTTTTCGGTCTATTTTTCGTCGCTTGCAGTTTGTCATTTTTATCGAGCTTTACTCTTTTTTTCCATTTAAATGTATTATGTATTTGTGGGTTTTAATCTTTTATTAAAGGAAAAACATGAAAACTGTTTCCATGTCCATTTATTTTTAGAAAATTTTTCGAATATTTTTTTCTATCGATGGTAAAATAAGTTTCATTTGTTTAAGATTTTTTTTTAACTCTAAAAGCACTTAATGTTCGAAATCCTGATTTTTTTTCAAATTAATCTATTTTATTTTTAATTTTTGAGCTATTTGAAATTTTTTTCCATTTTTTTTTTTTACATGAAAAGTTAATTAAACGTTGGAGTTTTCATGATAAAGAAATCTCATTATAATTAATAATTATATTTTTATTGACCTTTTTTTTCATTAATATAAAGATTAACATTTGTTTTTTGAAATTTAATCAAATGTTTAATTTCTTTCGATTAACAAATAAATTTTATTTGTTTGCGAAGTTTTTTTGTTACTCTAAACAGTCTAAACACTCTAAACGGACAGAATAAATGTTTGAAATTCTGATTTTTTTTTTGCAAATTAAAGGATCTAGTTGTTTATTATTGTGTCATTTGAAACTTTTTTTAATTTTTTTTTTAAGAAAAGTAAATTTGAATGTTGAAAATAAAATAATAAAAACTATGAATGTAAATAATAACATACTACCCAGCGCCTTCACATCAAAGAACTTGGTTTGCCAATAAAATTTAATACAAAATATAAAATTTCCAATTGATAAACTATTAAAAAGGTTTTAATTAATCATTACACTGCCAAAAAGACAAAAAGTTAATTTTTGAATGGAAAACCTCAAAAAGTGAAATAAATTTGTAATTTTTGCATAAAAAACAGTAACAATTTATCAATTTTCACAATTTTTTATAATTAAAAAAATGTTTTTCATGTTTCTATGATAATAAATAAAATGGAATCAAAAAATATCATTTTTTAAATATTTATTAATTATTTTTAATATTGAAAAAAATACTACAAAGAAAAAGCAATGACAATAATCTAAAACTAAAATAGCTCAGCGCCTTCACATTCAAAAACTGCGTTTATCATTAGAAAGAGTTTTGATGTAAAACTTTTACATGTCATTTTGAAATTAAAAAAAGGTTAACTTAAGCAACAGGTCAAATATTTAAAATGAATTTTGAATTTCCGACCAAAAATCTATAAAAAGAAAAAACTAAAATTGATCAAATTTAAGATTATATTTTCAATTTTTCAGGTAACAATCAATGATATTACTTAAAAATTAAATTATAACAGTTAATCATTATTATTAATTTATATTAATAAGAAAAAAACAACCAATTAAAAAACCGAATGGTAGCAATCTGCATTGCCGTAAAAATAGCAATTAAAATTAAATAAAAAAAACAAAGAAAATAAATAATAACAACCTGTAAAACACGAGTATAATCAAACAATCCGCTAACGGCATTTGTGTCGACAACATAATTATTTAATAGTAACCTTTACGATTTTCCACTGTGTGGCTTTTCACTCAGCAGTGCCTTGTTCGGCGAATTGCACACATAACACACTCGCAAGCAGCGGCAGCCATCTAATAAATCAGTCAAACTTAAAAATTCATAACTGTTGGTCGTCGCTTAACAAAGTTTCACCACATAAAGCTCGCTTGTTTGCGTACACTGTACACACAAACTTATTCTTACGTACGTGCACTTCTATACTATTTATACGTTACGATGTATACGAGAGGATAAGGAATTTTAATATTCTTTTTGAAGGGTATTACGGCGGCAATAATATAACTTGGTGAATTATGTTTTGGCTTTATCAACCTTTGTTTTATTTGGTTGTCACGCGAAACGAGAGAAAAACGAGGGAAAAAGTATAAAGTGAGGAACAAGTAAAACTGCACAGCGCGCGCTTTATTTGAACAAAAACACCACGGAACTAGAAAATAATGAAAAAAACGATGCGAAGGAGCCAAGAGGAGAGGGAAAGAGATGGAAATATATTGTGTTTACTTTAGAACTTTCATCGCCGCAACCAGTAAAATATGTAAAATGGCTTTTTATTTTATTTTATTTTATTTTTAATTGCTGCACTGTACAGAGAACATTCATCACATAGTATTTTTATTATCTAAATCGCGATTTCGATAATGGCGCTTTTGCCACAGTGACCACTCTGGCGGAAAATGTAATTCCAAATGTTCATAGAGTTTTATTTTTCATATTTCTGTTTTGTTTTAATTGATTTTTGGACATTTTTGCACTTTTTTCGATTTATTATTTTGAAAAAAAAAATGGAAATGTAATAAAGAATTGAGCAGTTAGTGAAGGCGCCGGACTCATTATATTTAACTAAGTTATTTGTTGAAATTTTTTTTTTATACTTCAGATGATAAAAAATAGTCAAAAATTATAAAGAAATTTATACTATAATTTTGGCAGAGAAGTAATTTAGAAAAATAAAATAAGGAAGTGAAGGCGCCGGACTGGTAATATTTACCAACATTATTTGATAATACAAATTAATTTTTTCCATCCATATGATAAAAAAATCAATTACATAATTTAGTTTTTTATTTTTACTTACTTAAAACATTATTATTTCTCAATGTTTCATTTGATTATTTCGTGTGAAACCGGAAAAAACATGTCAACTTAGATATTTTCTGTAGAAAATCACAATTTTCTTTTCGTTTCCAGTTTCAATTTCATATTTTTTTTTTAAAGAATATTTTATTAGTTTAATGTAAATTCAAATTTCATTTGTCGGAAATCTCAATATTTATCGAAAATTTAAATTTATTGTATAATGAATTATTAATTGAGCAAGTAGAGAAAAGCAGAAGCGAATTTTCGTGCTCGGAGAACAGAGGAAGCACATTAACCTTCTGTATCTGTAACGGCAGCAAGCAATCTGCCTAGTGTAAAGCATGTCATCTGTGTGGGTGCGCTGCTTATTCTAATAACGTGCAATCAGAGATGATGGCGAGATTACGTGAACAAGCAGTGCTTATATGGCAATTGCAATAATTACCAATTGGAAATCGCAGTTTAAATAGCGAACAAACCGAATTATGAAAACGGTTTTGCATGTCCTATCCTAATATTCCTCCAATATTCTCTCCTTTCCAACTATTACGTATACCACTGCACCATGTTCGACGTGTTTTACATTGTTATCTGTCGGTGGTGGCCTGGTTGGTGGCAATACGTGTCGATATTGTGGTCGAATTGGGGTTGCTCTGAGGCCAAATCCAGTCAAATCAGAGGACGACTATTCCCAAACTTTCTATAGTTATACCAGTTCTACCTTATTCTAAACATGAAAATTAAATGTTTGCTTCTGTTACTGTTTGTGCTGTTACCTTAACTCATTAATGGGAATTATTGTAAACTTTTGCTTTTATTTTGAATTAATTAATTAATATTATTATCACAGTTTATTAGATAATTACATACATAAATTTTATAACCGCAGGAGGCATTTTATCATGACAGTACAATAGTTTTCAGAAGTTATAAAGATGTTGATAACGAAACAATATCAAAAACACAATATAAAAAAATAAGAAAATACCCAAATTTGATAATATCAATATTTTATATAACTTATTGAGTTATTTGTTAATTAAATTAAATTAAATTATTTCACAGTTTATTTGAAATTTAATTTAATATTACTGTAATCTTTTATTGATGCTATGTTGATATATTTTTTTAATTCTTAAAGAAATCATCTAAATGGAAGTTTATTTTAAATATTTATATTTTGTTCTATATCGGACTTATATCTTTTTATTTAATAATAATGTAATTCATTATTGCCGTTTTAAATATTTAAAATTTTCTATTTTCACTTGTGAATTTTGTGGTTTTTCTTTATTTCCATTTGTTTAATCTGAAAATATTTTGAAGAGCTAAACAATTAAAATTTTAACAATAAAAAAATAACAAAATCTCACAACGGAAGTAACTGAAATTAGGAAAAATCTATTTTGTTTTGTTTGTTGTTGAGATCTTTGAAAAAAGATAATGAATTTGTTTTACCCAATAATTATGGTTATTAAACTAAGAACATTTAATGAAGATAGCGTGAGTTTCATGTTGGTGCAGAGATTAAAAAAGTGCGTGCTTTGTTAGTTTAGACAAGAGGGTGGAGAGCCGGGTGGTTGAAAAGTGTAATTTTTCCGCCCCGGTTGCGATCGCTTTTTTTCTCGAGCAATAGCAACAACAGCGGTAGCAGCAGCAGAAGCAGGAAAATAAAGTTTTATTTTTAGAAAAATAATAGCCGATATCAATGGAGAAACACTTGTGGATATTAAAGCTCTCGTGTCGAGAGTTTCGCATTGATTTTCCTTCACCAGTGTACTTCTAATTGTTACCACACTGCCGCAACTCGTAAAGAATCGGGAAATCTAACAATACACCACTAGTTACTTCCGGTTTTACAACAGTTCACTTCCTTACCATTTAACTTTTTTTCCTTCATTTTTTTTTTCTTCATTCTTTACACTTGATATAAATTTTATTATCGCAAAGCTTAACAAGAAATGAAATGAAAACAAAAAGTAAAAATAATTAAAACAAAATAAAATAAAATAAAAATAATTAATTAACGAAAAAGATTACTGGTAATCTTTTTATAAAGTAAAAAGTCAGTAAAGTAAATTAATGAAGTGTATAAAATAGATAAATGTTGTTTTATTTACCCTAAAAATGGGTTCATATCGTCACAAAAAGGCTATTTCCGCTATAAAGCCATAATTTACCATTAGTGTCGTGCGATAGAGGAGCACGGGCACAACAGCCGATGGAAATAAAGATATCATTAGGGGATGGAAGCAATACACTGACTGCAATATGAAGGACGTAAAAGAAAGGAAAAAAAAAAAAATGAAAACCGTCGGTGCGGTTGTTGAAGAAATTTTATTTCAGCGCGTTTCGACACCTTGTTATTTTTGATTGCGTGCGTACGACTTTGCTTATTTGCTTTCCCGACCCCTTCATTACCCTTATTTTCTCTCTCGGACCCTCTTGCAATTAGCATTTTTTTCTTTTGCGGCAATGCTGGCAACGGCTGTTCTAATTACAAAAATTACACACCAAAAAAAAAAAAAAAGAAAGCGAGGATTTGTTAAGAACGCTAATCGAAAATGTTATTATTTCTTGAATTTATTTTCGATGCTTTATTTTTATTTATTAATCATGTAAAATTCATTATTGTCGTTTTAAATATTTAAAATTTTCCTTGTGAATTTTGTGTTTTTTCTTTATTTCCGTTTGCAAATCCAAAATTACGATTTATATAAATGTGAAATCCATTAAAAATTAAAAAATTACTTTAAAAACACAAATTATTAAAAAAAAAAGAAGATCACTTAAAAAGCAGCAAAGCATTATTTTGCGCAAAAAAATTAAGTGCTGTATAAACTAATATGAGAAGCGTACTGACCGCAAACAAAGCAACAAATAAATTAATAATTTAATCAACGGTCGTCGGCCAACTCGCTATAGTTAGTTGAAAGCTTCGCAGTGCAAACACATTCTTTAACGTGCACGATAATATATAAAGGTCAAACGAACGAAATGGGGAAAATCATGAGGATGGAAAGCGGAAGTATGCAGCAAACTCGCCGGCAGAAGCCGGACCGGGCCATTGCTTGTTTAGTCGCTCGTCGGTCTCTATCCGCATTCGCATCCGGCCACATTCTGCTCACATGTATACAATGTATACATACGAATATTCTATGTACTGCTCGGTTCCATGTATGTATAGTGAAAGTATGTATGGTAAGTTTGCTCGTCCGTTGAGGTTTCGCTGGCTAAATTCGCGATCTCTTAAACGTTCACGCACAAAACGTTATTAGATCGCATGGCGCGCGATCACTAAAGTTCAATGCAGAATGCAATGCCCTCCACTTCCATATAGGAAATGCCAATGTAGCAGCCAAATCCTTTTATCAAACTATCTGTAATCTAGCTGATGAAAGAGAGGAATGTGTTAGATGTGGTGAGCTTTTTGCTCTTAGTGTGGCTGTGACAATGTCAAATGCAGCGGAACTGTTCAAATAATTACTGGAATTTTATAGATTTTTGAATAATTTAATCTTTTTTATGATGTGTTCTTTGAGAGTTAACATTTTTGCAAAATTTGATGTTTTTTTTTGTGATTTTGAACTTAATGTCATTATATCGTTGAAAAAACGGTTTTTACCCAATATATTTTTATTTTTTAGGATTTTATTTTTTTAATATTTAAAAATCGATTTTATTTACAGATATTATTAATTAATATTATGAAAATACTTTTCTGCGATTTTAAGAATTAAATTAAATTTTTTTTTGACTAATGAGTAATGACTAAAACTGTCCTAAGGAATACAAAACATTCTCAATTTCGGTAATTTTTGACTAAACGGGAAGTGGTAAAAAGAGTTTCATGAAATTAATTTCTTGTATTTGATTTCTTCTTTGAAAATTAACACTTTTTTGAAATTTTTTTTTTTTGTAAAATATTTAAATTTTAAAATCATCATTATCCCCAAAAAGAGAACTTCATCATCACCTCTTTTTTATATAATTCAAAAGCTTATTTTTTTATTATTATTATTGAATTTTAATATACAGGAAGGTACGAGAAATGTATTTTTATTTTTTAAGAATTTCGTTTTTTTAAGACCTGAAAATTAATTTGATTAAAAATATTATTTGCTATTAATAAAATACTTTTCTGGAATTTAAAATACCAAATTTGAAGATTTTTTAAGCTAAAAATGTCCTAAGGAATTAAAAAAAAAAAAAAAGTAAGGTTATTATTAAAAACTCCAAAGTTTTAGGAAATTTGGGCTATACTTTTTTGATCTGAATTAAACTTACAGTCGTTATTATATTAAATCAAAAGAAAGACATCTTTAAAGAACATATTTTCCATGATATTTCAATGGTTTTATTTATTTTTATTGACATTATTATTTAAAATTCAAAAAGATTCACAAATCCTAAATGTATATCATTTTTTTTAACATTATTTATTTTTTTGAAAAACATTTAAAAACTATTTCTATTTTTTTTTTTACGATTTGTTTTCTTTTTTATATCTGAAATTAATTTTCAATTAATTTGATCAAATAACATTGTAAATTATTATTAAAACACTTTTCTGTTACATAAAAATAAAGTTTAATAATATTTTTTCCCTAAAAATTTCCCAACAATATAAAAAATGAAACAAAAAGGTCATTAAAAACTCTAAAGTTAGTTGAATTTACGACTAAACCGAAAGAGGTAAAAATTTAAAATTTACATCTTTTTATCTAAAATTTAGTCTTTTATAAGAAAATAAATAATTATCAAAATTGGTTGGGAAATAAACAAATAAAAAGGCTATTAATCAACTAATCAATTGCTTAACCCGGCGCCTTCATTTTAATTTTCTAACTCCTCTTAAAACCAAGAAATCTAAAATTAAAGTAAATCTTAAAAAAAAAAAATAATAATAATTTTTCTATTAAAAAATCAAATCAAAAAAATTTTTTTGAAAAAAAAAAGAATAAGAATGCAAAAGCCAAAAGTGAATTTTTCTTGTGAAATTCCCCAAACGCCCACCTAGAATCAAACGACACAACTTTTCCTCTCGAGCCGATCCTTGCAGGCAAAAAATAAAATAGAAAAATTGCCGCCTCCTTAAACTACATCCCCGGACAATCCTGAGAGAGAAAGGAATTTCCAATTTTTCCAGCAGAGAGAAGAAGGAGCCAAAATGATGAAAAAAAAAACCCTCTTGCAATCGTTTACTCGATTAGCATTTTTTAGCGAATTCAATTTGATCCATTTACCGCGGTACTCGCAGGAGACCTCTCCTACATCCTTAACGTATATCGCCCACCGAGTCGTCGATTTGCATTCGGCGACATTAGATTTTTTCGTTTCCCCCGTTCGTTTTCGCCGTTGCGAAAAACGTCCCCCGAGTATATTGATGACAAACAACAAAGGAGCCGTTTGGAAATTTACGCCCTTTTAAATCGTCCATCGGATCTGATAAAGCTGAAAAAGCGACGGGGGAACATTCAGATTTCCCCGAGACCAACTTTTCCCAATCCATACGACGCGCGACAACCGAACGGTTTACGTTTTTTCGCGCGCGCCCTTAGCTGATGCCGTCACATTAAGTGTTTTCGCTTGCTTTGCATAATCTTAAAGTTCCGATAATTTTCTTGTTTTCGCTTTTTCCCAAACGAAAATCAACCAATGAGTTTTTTTTAAGTTAAACTACTCTTTTGTTATTTTTTTATATTTAAAAATTTATTGCTTCCTCTTATCCAAATTATGGTTTGCATTTCTGATTTCTATTTTGTCCTAAATAAGGTAAAATGCAATAATAAAAATGCAATTACTTCAATAAATTTGAAGCTTATTAAATTTCATTGCGTTGGTCACAAGAACCATTTTTATAAAATTAATTTTATTGCATTAAAAAAAAAAATTAAATTTAGTCCATATAACATTGTATTATACTAAAAATGATCTCAGGATTTCCAAAATTTAGTGAAAAAGACAGGAAATGTGAAATGCAATTGAAATTTAATTTATAACGTAATAATTATTTAATTGCATTTATAATAACAACTGTATTTTTTTTTTCAGGTAAGATTTTTCATTTTTCAACCACGAATTTTCATCAGAAAGTAAGTATTTTTATGATTTCAATTCTAAAAAAAATGTGGTAAAAAAACTAATAAACATAGCCTTTTATTAAAAAACCAATCTTTGTTACGATTGCTAACAAAATTTCAAAAATTTACAAAAAATATATAATAAAAATGCACACAGGTTGATTCAATTACATGAATAGCATATAAAAATCTTATTTATAGGCAACACAAACAACGTTCTTAAAACAAACAACGTCCTTAAAAGTCTTCAAGTCTTCACGGTAATTAAATCCCTAAATCCCCTTAATACTATATGAAAAAGCTAAGTACTAAATGTTCCCCTGTTTCCATAAAAACGAAAAACAAAAACAAAATGAAGAAACAAAAGGTAATTGTTTTCAAGTCACTATAGCAACGAACGCGCAAAACATCTTCTAAGGAAAAAAAGAAAACCAAATTACTCCCCTTGCGAAGATTTCCATTAAAAAAAAAAATAAGTAGTGTTGTAAGTGATTACAACACCGGATTCGCATGTATAAGGGTTGTAATCTCCCCGGAGTATTTGAAAATCCCTTAGAGCGTCGAGTTGCAAGTAAATTTGCACACGCACACACACACATATACAAGGTAGATTGACATCCACACAGATGCAGTAAGTTGACGCGCGTCTTCTTCAGACAGAATAAAATCAATTCGCGTCAAATAATGATTTTATAATAATAATATGGAGTAGAGAGAAAAAAAAAAAGAGGGAGAAAACGTTGGTGCGTTCAGATTTAAAATGAATTTTAATGGGCTCCCGAGTCTTCCCCCTTAGATTCTTATACTCGTACGTGCACTAGATCTAAGTCATCTTGCGGTATTTTGCACTTACATGACGGCGTTAATATTGGATCATGTTTGGCCGGAGGCAACCATAACAGTGGACTGGAAGTTTTCTACATGGTGGTTTCTGAATTTCGGTTTTCAAAAGTAATGTAAGTGCTATATAAAAACAAAAACTTGTTACCCATTTTATATGATAAATTTTTAAATTTCTGGATTATAGAAAAGGCTTCGAATATATTTATTTTATTTTCTTGTTATCTTTTGTTTTTGTTTTTGTTTTTTTGTAAAAGTTTTGTTTTATATATGATGAACATCGATTTTTAATGATTCTTAAACGCAAGAATTTGAAACAATAAATTTTTAAAAAAATATTAAGATTTCGGACAAATTAAATGATAATTTTCATTATTATTAAATTAAATAATTATTATTATTAAATTAAATAAAAATATTAATATGAAAATATTATTGAAAAATTTCTACGATATAAATTATCCTGTATATTAACCAGTAAAAAATTGAATTTAAAAAAGGTTAATGGAAGTTTTGCCTGATTAATAAATCTTTTTTTTTTATTTATTTCATTATATCAAAATTTTACTTTATTTTTAAATAGAAACAAAAAAAAATAGAAATTTTTGGATTTTCTTAAAAAAAAATAAAAAATAAGTTGAAATCTTTTTTTTTTGGTTTTACATGAAATTGACAAATAAAACATTGAAAAATAAAAATGTTTTAAATGAGATAGCATTAAAAAAGTAAATTATGTATTGATTTTTTAATGATATGGCTCGAGAAAATTATTTTTTAACGTCAAATAATGAAGGTAAATAATAACCTGTACCTTCATTTGCTTATCTCTTTATTACTCAATATTTCCTCTGCCTGTGATTATGATATTCATTTCTTTAAAAATTTTAAATCTTTAATTAATAAAAGAAAAAACTTAATGGGTTTTAATCATTATATTAAAAAACAAAACAAAAATAACAATACAATATCGAATATTTAAATAATAGTCTGTTTAAAAAAAAAATGAAACTAAAACAATTTTAAGATACTCCTTCTATATCAAATTTTGTAATCCCATTCTTTAAAAATCTAATGATTAACACAGATATCCCTTGAAAAATAAAAATTTTTGTTTTAAAAATTAACGGTGAATACTGTTAAGCAACAAATCTTATCGGTAATTTTTTTTTTCAAAAATGTTACTTATTTTTTAAATGAAAACAAAATGCCAAATGATAATTCTAATGTTCCCTTAGCAATATCAAAAAAGTTGACATCTTTTTCCGATTTTTCTCAAAATAAACAAATCAAAAATTGAAAAATTAAATTATTTTAAGCAAGTAAGAGTACAGAAATAAATTTTATATGATTTTTTTTATTATATCTACAGGGAAAATTAATTTTCAATATTAAATAACTCAGTTAAACATAATGAGCCCGGCGCCTTCACTTGCTTATGAACTTTATAGTCGCCATTGAAAATCCAACCGAAAAACTAACAATTTTGCTTTAAATTCACAACCAGAAAAAAATAATTAAATTAATCAGCTAAAACCTTTTAAGTTTCATACCAATACAATATTTTTTACAATCGACGATACAAGAAGTGCAAGATGAAAGACGCGTGAGTCGCGAGATAAATGAAGAATTGCAGCGGTAAAATTTCCCAGCAGAGCGCAGATTACGTTTCGTGAGGATTACACAACGTACAAGTTACTTGTACTTATGCCGATACCTATACACACACTTCAGCCCCCCATCCCTTAGAGTGTATTTTGTATTTTATTCGCGGAACGTGTGCTCGGATATTCATTCTGTTGAAACATGCCGCTGAGATTCGCCTCTTCTGATTTTCCCCTTTTTTTTTCCCTCTTATTTTTATATAGGGCAGAAGCTTTCTTTCTTACTTTTACTTATATCGAGTGTATTGGATGCGTGTAGATGTAGATACAGATATAGTAAAAGGTGTGCGGGTGGTGGTAAAATCACGGAGGAGAGAAAACGGCCTAAATCACTTTGACAAATTGAATTGTCGATCGAATGTTAGGCGTCCTAGTATTCTGAAACTAAACTGCAAAAAGTTTTTTTTTTTTTTACTTTAGACTTTTTGAGTTTAAAAAGTGAATACTTTTTATGTCTTTTAAAGATTTTTTTTTATACTACTGGAGATAATTGTTTGATATTTTATTGTTTAAATAAAGTTGGTTTTACTTTAATTAATAAAAAAATAAAAAAAATAAAATTTTTATACTAAATCAGCAGAGAAAAATTTTGTTTTGTTAAAAAAAAGCTTTAGACTAATTTGTTATTAATATTGATCAAGAAAAAGTAATTAACTTTTTATACAGTTCATTAATTTGTTTTTGTTGTGAAAGGTATATTTGCACATTAATTATAAGACTCCTTAAATAACTTTTTTTTTTCAAAAAAAAAAAAAAAAAAGTTTTACGTCAAAAATAATTAATAATAATGAAGCTAATTTACTTATGACATGCAACTATAAATAGTAAAGGTCTGAAGGAACCTTTAAGGTTTTAGATGTATTAATTAGTTATTAAAATTAGATGCCATTAATCAAAAGTAATTAAATTTTGTTAAATGTTGTTTTTCTTTAGAAAAAAATGTTTGTTTCGCTTATAAACGAGTAATTAATGAAGGAATAAAAATTGAATAATTTCTGCAAGTGACATTTTTGACATTATGTCAATTTATAAAAATTCGTATTTTTAATTACTTCTTTTGATATATCTTGATATACAATATCTTTTTTTTTTTATTTCAATGCAATTAAGAACCGTTTAATAATATTATAATTATTATTAATGAAAAAAAGCTTATAAAAATCATTAAAAATGAAGAAAAATCAAAACGTTTTACCATTTTCACAATAAAAGTATATATCAAAAAAAGGCAAAAAGTTTAATAAATATAACTTAGTTTATTAAATAAGTGACCAAGAAATTTATTTAAAAATTTAACTTTCACTTTAATATTATTGTAAACTATTAAATTAAATTTTGAGAAAGTGATGTTTTTATAATTGTTTAACAGTGAAACAGTGTGGTAAATCAGATATTATTATAATATCAATTTTCAATTACTCTAAATAACAAATATCAAATGGTAATTGCTCTTTGATTAATCAATTCAAATTATGCTTGAAATTTAAATAATTACTTTCGAATTATTTTGCAAATAGGGTCCAATTAAATCGTACAATAGAACGGATGTAATAATTAATATTGCAATTTAGTTAATGTTCATAACCACGCAATTTTAATCATTTTAAGGATTTTTTTTTTATTATTCGAAGTGAGTAAATTATATTTCTATAATTGTGATTTATAAAAATTGTGGTTTCTTTTTCGAAAGTTTTCATTTACTCTTTATTTTTCAAAATAAATTAATTGTTATTTTGTTAATTTAATTAATATTGTAACAACATTTCAAAATCGCAGTAAATTTGATTTTAAGAAATTAAAAAAAAAAAATAACAAAACCCCGATAATTTAAAGTAAAATACCTTGATAAATGCTTTGAATTTTCAATTAATTCAGTTGTTTTAAATACATTTTTAAATTATACATATAAAAAAAAGAAACTACAAAAAAGTGTAAAAACCTGCTAATTAATTAAAATAATTCCTTTATAAACCAGTAGCATATCAGATGACAGAGATTTGTTTGCTAATTACAATTATCTCTTGTGATAAAATATAAATTTCTTAATTTTAATGGCTATAATGAAGGATTTGTGAAAATTTATGAAAAATCTATAAATTTTCCTTTTTTAATTTTGAACTTGTAAATTTGCATCTTTTTCTCCAATAAAAGGTAATTAATTTCAAATTTATTTTAATAGATTAATAACAACATTTAATTGTCTTAATAAAATTGTTTATTTAAAAAAAATCGATTAAATGGTTTTAGAGTAATAACTAAAAGCTCATTTTGTGTTATAAACTGCAATTTGAAGAGCTTTTGCTTCGAACGTAAAAACTACTTTAGTTAGGAAAACAAATTTAACCTTTTCTTTGAGTCAATTAAATTTGCAATAACTCAGTGTACATAATTTGTAAGAATTTTGATTTAAATTAATTTAAAACCGTCGCTGAATTTTCATTAATTATAATTTGCGCGCAAAAGTGGTAGTATTATTGAAAAAAACCTTATTTTTTAAATAATTAAAAATAAAATTTCGGTTCTTTTTCTACGCTTATTTTATAATCAATTAATTTGCTTTATTTAAAAGAGATTTTTATTTTTTAAATATAATTTTTTTTTAATTTGGCATTTTTATTAATTTATTAAATATTGAAATCCATTGAGTTTTTAAGAGCTTTTTGTTAAAATTGCAAAACAAAATACTGCACAACTTTAAATTTTACATTATTTGAAGCTTTTTTAATATGCTTAAAAAATATTATTTCAATATTTTACAAATTGCTTAATTTATTTAAATTAAATTAAATTATTGTCCTTTGATTTAAGTGATTAAATTAACCGTTTAGGACTATTACTATGAAGCCACTTAGTTGTTAAACTTCCTTAATTTTAATGTTCTTCTATAGAAAAAAAAAAAACTAATAAAAATAATTAAAATTTAATTTTCTTCTACAGAAAAAAATATTAACAAAAAAAATTAATTAAAAAATGTCCTCTAAACCCTTAAGGTTTTCTACTTTTGGTAAAAAATATTGCAATATTAAGAAAAATGCAATTTTTAAAGATTCTAAAAATAATTTACTTATAATTATATTAAAAAAATTAAATTGACAAATTTTTAAAATTATTTTCTATTTAATTACATTTCTATTTAATTAAATTTGACAACATTAAAAAAAATTTATCGCCATTATTTTTCAAATAAAAAGCAAAAACAAAATAAAATAAATACTTATAAAAAAATAAAAAAAACGAAATTGCCTGCTTCCAATTATTATTATTTTTTAAACTGCAAAATAAAAAATAAAAATATCACGGCACCACATAAATATTTCAAGTTGCATGCGAAGCATTTATTTTATTTCAAATTTATAGTTTCGCATAAAAGTATTTAAAAATAGCTCAAATTTTACCTACATACTGCATATCCAGAAATAAAAACGTGCATTAATAACAATTAGAAAAAAATGAAAATGTAATGTAGCCAAAAAAAGCAAAAAATATAATTTAGAATTAAATAATAAAATAAAATACAATAAAAATGTGAAAAATTTGGCGCAATGGCGATACTTTATTCGTCCTATGAAAATGAATCTCAAATACTGTGTGCATTTATAAAGTACGCCGCACTATACCTGAACATTCTGTCAGAGGCAGGCGCAACGTAACGTAACGCGCGTAACATAAGCGAGCCGAGCTGCTACATAACTATCAACCCTTAAATTACACAAAGTAAGCGTTTTATTACGCTAATCTATTTTCATAAATCATTTCAGTTGATCCGCATACTAATTTATAAACGCGGCTAACTGGGCTAACAACCCAATATTATACTACATGTATATTATATATATATACAGGGTGATTGTTTCCAATGGCCGACTACCCATATCTGGAGAACTATCAATGTTATCGAATCCGCTTTTTTGACTATCTTATTATCATCAAAATTCTTGTTCACCTAAAA